>JXCR01144970.1:252391-293982 GCA_002079205.1 Phalaenopsis hybrid cultivar | reverse complement strand
TTCAACATGCCCAAATAATATTTGAAAGAGCCTGAAAAGGTTATGTGAATATGATTTCTGCCAAGCCAATTGTCCCAATAGATCCATATGCAGAAAAAGACAGATGGAGCACAGTTTGTAGAAAGTCATCCAAGAAGATACTAGGTCAGATTCAGATCACTTCAACTCAGGTGGTCGTTCAGAGTCTACAACCTGCTCAACCCAAGTTGGAGATTTTTTCGTAAAAGCCACTGCAATCGGAAGAGAAAGAAAAGAGCAATGCCTTGAAGACTGATAGCACAAAGGATAGGATAGGGGCTACCTCTGTTAGATTGGTTATCTCAGATTCGATGAAGAAAATCCTCGAACCACTGACCATGTATGATTATCTTTTTGTCCCACCAGGGTATTATATAATGATTATGATTTCAGCTATGTTTTGACTATTTCTAACGATAACGTTAATGACTTTGTTCAGTCTAAATTTGATCTTGATTCTCAAATTGATCCTCAAATTGTACTTGAGTATGATAAGCCCATTAATGAGAATGAAGAACACATCGATGATACTGGTTACAATAGCACCAGGAGTGAGGAGCCAGTCCCCAAGGGCCACAGTACACCACTTACCTTCAGCTTGGATCTCTTCGATGAAGAAGAAGGAATACCAAAAATTTCACCTACAGCATCTTAGGAAGAAGAAATTACAGAAGTAAATCTAAGGAGCAGGAAAGTATTACCCCCGAGAACAGCTCCGATAGATAAAGGAAAATAAATAGTCACTCAAGAAGAGCTACCTCCACCTTCGCCAGTGGAAGAGACACATAACCAAGTGAAAACCAGAGGATTATATAAAGTTTATTATAACGTGCTAGCTCATCTTAGGGGATTTACGGCCAAACTAAAAAGTTACGATGCTCTAATCCTATCAAAAGAGATGAGAGCATCTCTGGTTACGGCCTTGCTCGACCCAGAGATTTGCTTAGCTCAGTTGGTCAGCACATCCTCAAATGAAGTTTGTTTATTAAAAGAACAACCTCATATAACATTCACAGATGAAGACTTGTTGCTCAGTACCACCGACCATAACTGACCACTCTACATCTCTGTCAACATCAGGAGATTTGTGTTGTCCAGAGCCTTGGTAGACGCGGAAGCATCACTAACTTAATGTGTCTACGAACATTAGCATATTTGGACATTGAGTCTCAAGAGCTTACAACTGATAAAATGATGTTAATAGGGTTCAATCAAAAGAGAGAAAGAGCTCTAGGAACAAGTACATTGTTAATGAAAGATGGAGAATTAGTAACATTTGCTAAACTCTATATCATCCATGCAGTGACTTCTTTCAATTCCTTTTTTGGCCAACCATGGATTCATGAGAATAATATGGTTCCATCATCCTTACATCAATGCATCAAATATTTCAAAGAATGACAATAACATTGTATTAAAGGAGATTTACAACCATTCTAGTTCATGAAGTAGGCATTCATGAAGATGTCGCTTACTACGCACCCCAAAAAAAAAACAATCTTTTCTCATGAAGTTGTATCAAATGAAGTGCAAGATTCAGAAGGATCACAAAGAAGAGCCATTCAACTCAGCAACAAAAATATATGCATATTTAGACCTATATTTTATACTCATTTTTGGTGATATTGCGCTTTAAAGGAGGGTATTTTTCATGTTTTATTGCAGATTGTTGATTTTTAGGACTTGAAGAAAAAGGGAAGCAAAAAGGATGAAATTTGGAAATAAAATGGCATTTTTGAAGAAATACTCAACGCCAAAGACGCCACGATGGACGCTAATATCGTAAACCTACAGAACAGAAGACGGATTATCCTCAGCGTCGACGACGCCAAGAGCAGCATGACAGCGCCATTTAACGGAGAGTTCATGGGCCACTAGCGCCGACGACACCAATGTCGGTGCAAGTCCTGTTTCTATAAGATTCGACAAATTTGGACACTTTTTGAAGACTTTTTGGATGCACCTATTGGAAAACTGACATTAGGCTCTATTTAGAGCAAAAATTGATCAGAAAAAAGTTCCCCTTCGCAACTTTCGATCGTTTTCCACTCTCTTCCATGCTATTTCACATTCTCCACAGCCACTTAGAGTCAGTTTGTCATTTATTTCTTTAGAATTTTGAGTTTTTGTGGTGAGTTTAAGTGTGAAATCTTCTCTAAGAGTGTTAGAGAGAGAGAGAAGTGAGAGATTTCTTCTTCCTACTTCTTCTAAGAGTGGCTATAAGGGATTTGCTTTGAGAAAAAGTTTTAGATAAGTGTTGTTTATTTATTATTGTTTTATGAACTTTCTTTTAGATATGAAATTTATGTTTTGTTGTATATTTCTCATGAAGTCTGAGTAGTTTCCTTTATCTTTCTCCCAACTCTGAGATATGGTGAAATGAAGAGATAATTTGGATGTGACAATTTTAAAATATAAAATAAATTGTGATGGTTTTTCAACTTCGTTCTTAATTTACTTTTTGATATGGCCAATTGAATTGTCAAAATCTGTTGTGAAACATATGATCCAAAAAGTGGAGTATGAGTTATACAACAAAAGTGAGAATCACATTTAATTCCATGAAGGAGTATTTTGTTCATGGAATTAAGTGCAAATAAATAGGGAAATATACTTTTTTGGGTGTAAAATTGAAGATTTGGTGGTAAGAGACTAAAATCCACAATTCAGTCTTAGTGCTTAAGAACTAAAGCAAGCATTAGCCTTCAGGGGAAGGGAAGTGGGAGTTTTGGAGTGAGAGTCTGTATCCTCCTAGCTTAACCACAGATTTTGGGACCAAACCTGAGATTAACCAATGATTTTCTATAACACTGAATTGGGGTAAAGAATTAAAATTGCTCTTATTTAGCATAATACATATTTAAACCATTTATGTCACTCATTTTAACAAAAACTTATTTTAGTGGGAAAGATGTTTTTTCATATTAGAAAACTTCATCACATAAAACATAATATAGTAGTTACTGTTTAAACATTACATTTTAGTTTTGCTAGTAGTTAATAAATTAGTTTTGGTAGTATCTCATATAATTCGAAATTAGTGACAGTAATTTTGTTTTATTTCTGTGAAAATCCTGGTTAATTTATCATTTCAAATTTAAACCTTCCTCGTAAGATCAATATTTGGGGCTTAAATAGAAAGTCTTATATTACTTGATAACGATACCTATACTTGCGTAGAATCCCAACATAAATTGCTTAAATTTCTTACTTATAAGATAACAAGTCAAGTTTTTGACATCGTTGTAAAGCAGAATCAACTTTATAAATTTTACACAACTATATTTTCGGGATCACTTCCTAACTAATACTATTGAATTCCAAGGACTTATCATAGACAAAGAATTTATTGAATTACAAGAGAAAATCCTAACAAAAACTGATAATTTCAAATAAATTAATAATCAGAAAGAACTACAACGTTCTTAGTCTGCATTAATTACGCTGAAACATTTGTTAAAGATCTAGACGAATTAAGAGAACCATTACAGAAAAAAATTAAGGACAAACATGTCATGGAATTAGGATGAGAATGATGAAAAAGCTTTAAACTGAATTAAAGAAGAATGTAAAAATTTACCAAAATTACATCTACCTATACCAGGACATTATTTAATAATAGAAAAAAATTTACCAAAATTACATCTACCTATATCAAGACATTATTTAATAATAGTAACAGATAGCTTGGAAATTGCATGAGGTGTAATCGTAAAAGCTAACATTAAACTCCTACGTCGATATAGTTTTGGAACCTACACACCAACAGAACAAAATTATCATATTAATGAAAAAGAATTATTATATATATAGAAAGCAGTTAAAAAATTTGAAATATTCCTAAATAAAACATTTTTAATAAGAACAAATAACAAAACCGTAATCTCATTTATAAATTGTAAGAATGTAGACTCTTTGCCAAATAAAAGATTAATCAGATGACAAAGTTGATTTTCTACATATACTTTTGATATAGAATATATTGAAGGAAATAAAAATGCCCTTGCATATATACTAACATGGGAATTATGCAGTAAATAAATTTGGAAGATAATAATATGGATATCTATGAAACAACTAGCAAAATTTAGGAGAAGTCTAATCCAGACATCAACAAATATCTAGAATTTGTTGAATTACAGATATGAAAATTAGAGTGTGAAATTTCTATGGGCAATACCATAATAAATGAATTATTTAAGATTAAAAAATATCTCATTGAAGAAATATCAGATGAAGAATTGCCTTCTCTATCTGAATTAAGAAATAGAGATTTCATGAATCTCAAAATTGCAAGAGAAGAAGGAAAGGAAAAAGCCAAAGCTTCCTCCTCAGCTATTGAAGTAAAGTTTATTCCTGAAAAAGAAGATTCATCTTCCTCAAGAACTCCTACATATGAAAAAATTTTACAAAGTACATCTTCAAAAAAGATCACTGAAATAACAGGAGAATGGCAGCAATTATCTTTTTATCAAGAAAGAGTTAATTCTATAATTTATTTCCATACAGTAGAAAAAATATCAAGTTGTCTATATCTATAGAAATACTGATTGTAAATAGTCTCAGAATTATACAAGTGCGGTTTAATCTGTATGATGTATTTAGAAGATGGTGGTCTTCTTAAGGATTTACCAAGACCACCAATCGATGCGGTGGATACTTTTCACCAAGTTGTAAAGCAAAATATAAAACTCCCAAGCAAACTTTCCTTTTATTTTCAAATACTGGGTAATGTTGTTAAGATATGCATATAAAGCTGCGGGAGGAAGTAGTAGGGGGAAAATAAGAAAGTGTTACCTCTTGAACAAACTAGAAAAGAACAAGCATAGAAGCTTTTGATTTAAGAGCTCCAAGGCAACAACACACAACCAACAGAAGCTGACGAACTCAAAGAAAAATTTAGCAGAACCTCCCCCTCTCAAAGAAAAATTAAGCTTGCCTTAAGGAACTCCTCAAATGGGGATTTTATAGCAAAATAGGAAGGGAGGGGCTAACCTAGACTCACAGAGGGGTGAGCCAAACACAAGAGGTGGAGCCTGTTACCGTGAGGTGAGGTAGGGCACTGTGCAGAGGTAGGTCATCGAGTGCTGAGGCAGGGCATCGAGTACCTTGGTTGGGGAGCTTACCCAAATAAGAAATCAGAGGGGAAAACACAAGGTTTAGGGAACGGGATTTGAAGGAGGAGGTAGGTGCTTTGGTTGTGGCATCAGATGGGATGGAATTCATAGAGAGACCTTGGCCGAAGCTTCACAAGGAAGGAGAAGGGAGGTCGCATGATGGAGAAGATCTTGTCTGCGATCGAGGAGATTCATGAGCAGCCTGGCATGCTACAGAGAGGAGGGAAAATTTTGCGTACATAAGACGTACGCAGAGCTGCGTACGTCTGTAACCTGTAAACAGATTACAGGGAGGATTTTAGGAGGTTATAATCGCGTTATACCCCATGTAACCTTCTTGTAACCTCCCTGCAACCTACCTATATATGAAAACAGAAGCGTGGAACTTACTCGAAGGTACAGGTAGGTTACAGGGAGGTTACAGGGGGTATAACACAATTATAACCTCCTAAATTCCTCCCTGTAACATGTTTGTAGGTTACAGATGTACGCAGCTCTGCGTACGTCTTATGTAAGCAACTTTTTTCTCAGAGGGGAGAGGAAGGGATGCAACAGTTCGCGAATTGGAAGGGGCATAAAAATTTTAGGTATTTATGTGAAAAAGGATTCTTTTTTTTTGTAATAATTTTTTTTAACATTCAAAATTCTCCAATTCATGTGTGCATGGAACCACATAAAAATAAGCATCCTCCCTAGGTAATTTTGATGTTCCAGACCTGTCGACGCGGTCTGTTTCGTCATTCGGGGTGTCCCGCCGATCGGGTAAAAAAACAAGCCAAAATTTGATTTCCGTCAAAATTTTGTTTTGAGCTTAATTGATTGATCAAGATTATTTGGATGATTTTCATGACAGGTTTAGAAGTGATTTTGAGTGATTTTGAGTTGGTTTGGGAGTTCAATTTGGTGGATTTTGGTCACTTAGTAAATTTTGGCGTGTTAGGTTGGATTTGGTTTTAGGTTAGAGTATGGTTGGGTTAGGTTTAAATTTATGGTTCAAAATGGTCTAGAGGAGTGTCACAAAGAGTTTTCAACACAAATTGGGTATCAATTTTTGGGTTAGGGCAATCAATTTTAGTGAAATTTGGTGACATAGCCAATTTGGGGCAAAATTGGGGGTTTTGAATGTGGGTCTAAATTGGGCTCAAAGTATGGGTCATTTAGGCTTGAATTTGATTTGAATTGATCATATGATGGATTAATTTGTGTTTAGAATTGAAATTAAAGGAAATTTGGGCCAAATTGATGGACATTTAAGTTGAATTTGGGGATAGTAGGCCTTTAAAGGCAATTTGGGGGTTTTGGTCAAAATGTTCAAATTAGCCGAATTTGGTTCAATTTAAGAGTCCAAATTGGTTTTTGAGACATTTGGAATGATTTTGGAAGTTTTGGGAAAGTTTGGTGTGCCGAGGGTATTTTTGTAATTTTGGCCATTTTGGGGGTGTATTTTGGTAAATTTGGAATTTTTTGGTAGTTTTTGGTAGCTTGGGTATTTTCAAAAGATTTGAAATAAATTTTGAACAATTTTGGGTATTTTGGATGAATTTGAGTATTTTGACCACATTTAGGATTTGAGGGTGTTTAGGTAATTTGGGTAGGTTTGGGGATCAAAAAACCAAGTTGAAGCCAACCACCCTATATGAGCTATGGAAAAATGGAAACCCCATTTATGTCCTCTATGTACTGGTCTTAGCTAAACCCCAGCCTAGGCTAGTGGGTCTAGGGGACCATCTACATGAGTCTCCCAAAAGATCAAGGGATCAAAGTCAAGAATTTTGGATTAGGGCTGTGAGTGATTATGGGTGATAGTGAGTGTAGTGAGTATAGTGAGTGTCTTAGCTCCAGACCAATACCCAGGGTTAACCCTAAGGTCAAACAGTCCTATGGGAACTCTTTTTGAGCTCCCCCATAGTGACCCCACCTACTAAGTGCTAGAGGTTAGGACCAATATGTAGAGCTTCAAGTTGAGCAAAGAAGATGGTAGAATTTCTAAAGGTGAGGGTTTCTTTTTCTAGATTTCTAGGAATAGCTAACAGGAAAGTCCTATAGCTAGATCCTAGGCTACTAAAGAGGAAAACTAAACCTCAACCAAAAGTGAGATCAACACAACAGTTCCATAAGGATCAACTTTAAACACTTCAAATGGTCCTAGCCATCTTGATTTTAGTTTTCTTAGAAATAATCTCAACCTTGTATTATATAATAAAACTTCTTATCCAGGTTCAAACTTCTTCTTAATAATCTTCTGATCATGTCATATTTTCATTTTCTCTTTATAGATTTTTGCATTATCATATGATCCATTTCTAATCACCTCAAGTTCATTGAGTTGCAATACTTTTTTCTTAGCAGCTTCTTTTAGATTAGAATTAAATTCTTTAATAGCTCAAAATGTTTTATGCTCTAATTCTATTGGTAAGTGACATGTTTTTTTTTATAAGCAGTTTTGTATGCCCATAATGCAGTTTTTAATCTAGCAAACCAATTCAATTTATAAGGATTTATAGTTTTTTCTAAAATTGATTTTATTTCACAATATGATATCTCTGTTAGACCGCTGGTCTTAGGATGATAAGCAGTAGAGAATTTATGCACAATATCATATTTTTTATTCAATTTATTGATTCTCTTACTCCTAAAATGGGATGTTTCATCTGGAATAACTACTCTCGACATTCCGTATCTTGTAAAAATATTTTTATTTAAAAATTTAGAAACACTCCGAGCATCACACTTAGGTACAACAACAGCTTCAATCCATTTGGACATATAATTATCTTGTAAAAATATTCTTAATTAAAAATTTAGAAACACTCCGAGCATCACATCTAGGTATAGCAATAGCTTCAATCCATTTGGACATTTAATCAACACAAGTAATATATATATATAAATTTCCAAATGAAGGCATAAATGGTCCCATAAAATCTAATCCCCACACATAAAAAATTTCAACTTCCAATGTGCAATTTAGAGGAACTTCATTTCTTCTAGAAATATTTTCTACTCGCTGACATTGATCACATGTTTTAATATATTCATTAAAATCTCTAAAAAAAGTAGGTCAATAAAATCTAGCTTACAAAATTTTATATGCAGTTCTATTTGTTCCATAAAGTTCTCCAAACTTAGAATCATGACATCTTTCACCCATTTTTTTGTGTTTTTTCATAGGCACACACCTTCTAAAAATTAGATTTTTATATTGTTTAAATAAATATGAGTCATCCCAAAAATAGAATTTTGAATCATATATAAATTTCTTTAATTGTTGATTCTTAATATCTGGTGGTAGAATATCACTTATAATATAATTTACTATATCGGCATACTACGGTATACTCATTTCATCAATATTATATAATTGTTCATCAAATAAATTTTCTAATATTTCATTTGAAAAATTAGTTAATATTTCTTTTTCTAGTTTAGACAAATGATCAGCTATTTGATTATCATTTCCCTTTCTATCAACTACAATAAAATCCAGCTCTCGCAATAGAAGTATCCATCTAATTAATCTTGGTTTAGCATCCTTCTTTTACATCAAGTATTTGATAGTAGAATGATCTTATTCACTATACATTTGGTTTCAATCAAATAAGGTCTAAATTTATTAAAAGCATAGATAATAGCTAATAACTCTCTTTCAGTAGTAGTGCAATTAATTTGAGCATCATTTAGAGTTTTACTACCATAATATATTTCTTTAAAAACTTTGTTGTGTTTTTATCCTAAAATAGCTTCAATAGCATAATCACTAGCATCACATATTATTTCAAATGGTTTCTCCCAATCAACTGAAACTATTATAGGTGCAGTGATTAATTTTTTTTTTCAATAGTTCAAATGCTTTTATACATTCCTCATTAAAATCTAAATTTGTATCTTTTTCTAAAAGTTGGCATAATGACTTAGTTATTTTGAAAAATGTAACAACTTTAGAAACCAACATGTCATAGAAAACTTTTTACCCCTCTAACCGTAGTAGGAGGTGGTAATTTTTTAATAACTTGAATTTTTGCAGAATCTACTTCCATGCCATTTTCAAATATTTTATGCCCAAGTACAATTCCTCCTGTAACCATAAATTGATATTTTTTCCAATTTAGTACTAGATTGATTTTTTCACATAATTCTAGAACTTTTTCTAAATTATTTAAACATAATTCAAATGAAGTCCCAAATATAGAGAAATGATCCATAAATAGTTCCCTTCCATGTTCAATCAAATTAATAAAAATTGACATCATACATCTTTGAAATGTCGCAGGTGCATTGCATAGTCCAAAAGGCATTCTATGAAAAGCAAATGTTCCACAAGGGCTTGTAAATGTTGTCTTCTCTTGATCCTCATGAGTAATTGAAATTTGATGTTACCCGGTATATCCATCTAGAAAACAGTAATATTTGTTTCCAGCCAATCTATTCAACATTTGGTCTAGAAAGGGTAAAGAAAAGTGATCTTTCCTAGTGACCATGTTTAATTTTCTATAGTCTATACAAATTTGCCAAATAAGTAACTTGTCTTATTGGAATTAATTCCTTTTTCTCATTTACTTCAACGGTCACTCCTCCTTTCTTTAGAACTCAGTGAATTGGACTCACCCAAACACTGTCTGAAATATGATTATAATTCCAACATCAAATCATTTTAAGATTTCTTTTTAAATAACTTCTTTCAATATTGGGTTTAATCTCCTCTGAGAATTAACTTTAGATTTGTATTGCTCATCTAATTGAATTTTATGCGTAGAAATTGAAGGACTAATTCCTTTAATATCTACTAAAGTCAATCCAAAAGCCTTTTTTATATCTTTTCAACATTTCTATTAATTTTTGTTCTTGAATTTCAGTTAACTTAGATTATACAATAATAGACAATGTAGATGAATCTCCTAAAAACATATTTGAAATGACAGGTAATGCTTTCAATTTAAGTTCATGTGGTTTAATACTTGAAGGAATAAGATTTTTATTATCATTTTCCAACAAATCTAAAGTTTTAAATTTGTCTTGAATATAATCTAAATTCTCTTCTTTTATTTCATTCTCAATCTCACAAAATTCTTCTTGCCTTAATTTTTCTTCAAACACTTTCTTAAATTGCTCATTACTTAGATTATCAGTAACTTCCATCCTAAAATATTCATTATCATTTTCTATTAAAGGATATTTCATAGCTTTTGCAATATTAAATGTTACTTCTTGATCATTAACTCTCATTATTTATTCTCCTTTTTGTATATCTGTTACCGCTCTCCTTGTTGGAAGAAATGGTCTCCCCAAAATAATAAGAATCTTTTTATCTTCCTCCATATTTATTACTATAAAGTCTACAGGAAAAATGAATTTATCTACTTTTACTAATATATCTTCTATAACTTCTTTAGAATAAGTTATTGATCGATCAACTAACTGAAGAGTTATAGTAGTAGGGAAAATCTCTCCTAAATCTAAATGTTTAAAAATCAATAGAGGCCTAAGATTGATACTTGCTCCTAAATCACATATGGATTTTCCAAAAAACTTTTCACCAATTGCACAAGGTATAGTAAAACTACCGGGATCGTTTAACTTTTTAGAAAGCTTTTTCTGAATAAGAGCGCTACACTCTTCACTGAGTGCAACAGTCTCATGATCTACAAACTTTCTTTTCTTATTTAGTATATCTTTCAAAAATTTTACATAACTTGGCATTTGTTCCAAAGCCTCAACGAAAGGTACTTTTATCATTAACTTTTTAAGGATTTCCAAAAAATTTGTAAATTGTTTGTCTATATTCTTCTGCTTCAATCGTTGAGGAAATGGAGGTAGTGATTTTTCTAAAGAAATTTGTATTTGTTCATTTTCATTAAGGTCACATTTAATCTCTTCCTTCTCCTCATCAACTTTAGTTTCTCTTTAGATTTTTTTTTCAACTTCTTTTCCACTTTGTAATTGAATAGATTTAATTTTATCCTTATTTTTATCTTTTATATTAACTTCCGCAGTACTTGGAAGATTTTCTGAAGGTTTGTTACTAAGTGCAGTAGCAATATGTCCTAACTGATTTTCAATATTTCTAATAGCAGCCCCTTTATTTTTTATTTGATTTCCCATATTCAACATTACTTTTTTCATCATCACTTTATTTTCCTTAATTTTTTGGTTAGGGTTGGAGTTAAATCCAAGAGGATAATAAGGTCGATAAATATGATTTCCTTGGTTGTTTAAATTTTCTGAGGGGTTCATCGATTGTTATAATTATTCTAACTAAATTAGGGTGATTTTTCCATCCAGGGTTTTAATAATTAGAATAGGGATTATTATTTTGATTATTAATAATATTCAAAGTTTCATAAGATTGAGTATCAATTATCCGCCCTAGTGAATCTTCCTCTAATAATGGTGGTATTTGAGAATAGTTCACCCAAATTTGATCAATCTTTTTCGATATAGTAGCAATTTGAGATGCTAAAATAGACATTACATCAATGTCGTGAATACTAGTTACTCTCTTAGGATTTACCCATTCAAAGGGCCATTGATACACCAAAAATAAATGCATTTTTAGACTCATGATTTATACTCATTTTTTGTTATATTGCACTTTAATGGATGGTATTTTTTATGTTTTATTGTAGGTTGTTGATTCTTAGGACTTGGAAAAAAAAGGAAGTAAAAAGGATGAAATTCAGAGTCAAAATGGAGATATGAAAAAATTGTTCAGCGTCGACGGCGCCATTTGACAGAGAGTATGGATTAAATTAGATGGCCACTGGCGCCAATGACGCCAGTGTCAGTGCAGACCCAGATTCTAAAGGATTCAACGGATTTGGATGCTTTTTGAAGATTTTTTGGATGCACCTATTGGAGAACCAAGTCTAGGCTCTATTTAGAGCCAAAATTGATCAGAAAAGACCCTTTTGCACCTCTTCGTGCTCCTCCGATTGCTCTTGGTTTTTCTTCGCCCCCTGTCATGCCACTTTACATTAATCCATGCCATTTCACACCATCAGTCATTTATTTTATTTATAGTTTTGAGTTTTTGTGGTGAGTTTATGTGTGAATTACTCTCTAAGAAGTGTTGAAGAGGGAGAGAAGTGAGATATTTCTTCTTCCTACATTTTCTAAGAGAGGCTATAAGGGATTTGTTTTGAGAAAGAGATTTAGATAAGTGTTTTTTGTTTATTATTGTTGTATTTATATATATATAATTTGTCTTTTGTTGTATCTTTCTCATGAAGTCTGATTAATTTTCTTCTCTTTCTCTCTACTCTATAATATGGTGAAATGAAGAGATAAATTGGATGTGCCAATGTTAAAATATAAAAAGAAATGTGATGGTATTTCAACTCCGCTTTTCATTTACTTTTCGATCTGGCCATTTGAATTGTTAAAATATGTTGCAAAACATATGATCCGGGAAATGGAGTATGAGTTCTAAAACATAGTGAAAAGCACATTTAAGCCCACGAAAGAGTATTTTGTTCATGGAATTAAGTGCAAATAAATAAGGAAGGTATTTTTGTGTTTTTTTTTTTCAGGTACAGGTAAAAAAGTGAAAAATACTTAAAGGATTGAAAAAGGATCAAATTTAGAGCAAGTTGGTGAAGAATGTGCAAAAGTATTTTGGCGCTTAAGCGCAGGTTAAACAGAGAAGACCACGGCTAAGCACTAGAGGCCCCGTGCTTAAGCACGAGTAGCAGTTATTAGATGAGAAAATTTGGTTTTTGCAAATTTTGAAGAGGTTTTTGAGACACCTATTGGATTAATTGGTGGTTACAACCACCATGGAAAAAAACTATTGTGAAAGGATGCATCTCTTAGGGAAATACATCGAATCAAGACACATTTTGAAGAGATAACAAGGCACCTTTTGGAGAATTATAAAAGAAGGAAGATTGAGACTTTGAAAGGGGTCCTTAAAGTACTAGGAAAGGTTTGAAAGTTCTAAATTTGGGGAGTTAGTTGGAGAGATTTTCAGGCACCACATATTTATCCTTTTTATTTTAGTTTTATATTGAGAGTGTTGTAAAAGTGAAGAGATTCAAAAGAACTTTAAGATTTTGGTGGAGGATTTGAGATAAGTTTTTATCTTTTATTTTAGACTACTTTTTATTTTAATTGAGACTTGTTGTTGGTTTGAAAATGATTTATACCTTTAAACTAAAGTGTGATTTTGTTTTCTCCATGGATTCTGAGTAGTTTTCTTTATCGTTTTTCTTAAAATGATAAGTAATTAAGTGTTGTATGGAAGTTGTGGAGAGTATTGATCTTAAATATTGGAAGAAGTTGTGATGATTTAAATTCATGTTTCATTTACTTCTTGATTTGGCCAATCCATATGTTAAAATTTGTTGTGAGAACATGTAAGAATCAGATCATTTACTTCTTGATTTGACCAATCCAGATGTTAAAATTTGTTGTGAGAACATGTAAGAACTGAGCCGACCATTTACTTCTTGATTTGGCCAATCCAAATGTTAAAATTTGTTGTGAGAACATGTAAGAACCAGGCTAGTATTGTCTCAGTGAACAATTAGAAATAATCACATGAGGTTGTATGAATGAGAATATAATTCATATGATTGAGTGCAAATAAATAGGGAAATATTTTTTGAAGGGTGTAGAGTTAGAGGACTTTAAAGTGATAGGTTAAAACCCCCAACTTGGTTTATTGTTTTAGGTTTTTATATGAGATGTTAGCCCCCAGGTGGGGGGAATCGAGAGAACTCTAGAGTGAGAGCTCATATCTTTCCTGCCTAGCCAGTCTTTAGAACTATTCAAACTTTAAATTAGCCAATGTTCTTTATAACATCTCTAGTAAGGGTAAGCAATATTATTGCTCCTATTTGGCACAACACAATATGCATGCTTTCACAGCATAATTCTTATACTATTACTGATTCATGATAAGGAGAAAAATATTTTCATATTTAGTGTTTTTCTTCTACAAAAACCCAAGTTATCTTTTTAAGTTTGTCCTATTTTTGTCAAAATATTAAAATTACCAAAAATATTTAAACTTTCTTTACTGTGAAAATGACTTTAGTTTAAATAATTTTCTTTTTAAAAATAGAAAGTTTTCCAAAAAGTGCATATTACATATTTTTTCTGTGGGTTCGATATTCAGGTCTTAATAAAAAAGTCTTATATTATTAGATAACGATATGTATACTTGCATAATATCCCAATATATATAAATTAAAAGTTAAATTCTTATTTTTCTTCAGAATCAAGATTTTGGTTTTGTTGTGAAATAAGAAAATATAAGTGAAAAATATAATTAGAATTATTGTTATATTGTGGCATATAAGCAGTTATTGGGGATCAAGTTTTTGGCGCCGCTGTCGGGGAAGTGAAGTGAAAATTATAAAGAATCTATTGATTTACAAGCAAATTTTTATTTTTAGAAAGTCTTATTTAAACATTAAGTTGTATTTTATTTTGTGTGTGTGTAGTTTTATTTTATTTTATGTTAGTGTATGCATAGTTCAGGTTCTGAAGGACTAGTGTCCTACGATTCTAAATTTGAAAGAACTGTTAGAAAAATCAGAAAAAAAATTAAAAAATCTTGAAAAATTCAAAAACAATTACAGAAATGGCAAACAAAAATGTGTTAAAATGTTAAAATTCATCTGAAAAATCCAAAAAAATTACAAAAATGGCAGACCAAAATAATCAAAATGTTGAAATTCATCAGGAGTTTAGACCTTTAAGAGATTATGCCAACCCTACTGTAGATGAACTTCATTGTAGTATTCAGAAACCTACTGTAGTGACTAATTCATTTGAGTTTAAATCTGCTATTATCTAAATGATATCAATTAATTAGTTTGGGGGATCACCAACTGAAGATCCAAATTTATATCTTGCCAATTTTCTAGAATTGTGCGCTACATTTAAATATGATGGTGTATTAGATGACGCCATAAGACTTAGGTTATTTCCTTTCTCACTGAAGATAAATCTAAGATGTGGTTGAATTTGTTAGCACCTGGATCTATCAGAACTTGGGGTGATTTAGCATAAAAATTCCTTGCTAAATATTTTTCACCATCAAAAACTGTGAAGCTTAAAAATATATTACATCTTTTAATCAGTTTAAAGTGGAATCTATTTATGAAGCATGGGAAAGATTTAAAGAACTCTTAAGAAAATGTCCATATCATGCTATACCAGATTCTTGAATAATTCAAACTTTTTATAATGGATTAGTTGGATCTCTTAGATCAATTATCGATGTCGGTGTTGGTGGTTCATTGAAGTCAAAACCATTTCATGACACTTATGTTTTAATTAAAGAAATGACTACCAATAATTTTCAATGGCCTTTTGAGAGGGTGATCCCAAAGAATGTAGCCAATATTCATGAAACTAATGCATTTACTATGTTAGCAAATCAAGTTGCTGAAATTTCAAGGAAGTTAGACCAATTTGGAATGAATTTTTCTTAACCAATTTTCATGATTGAAGAGAATTCATTAGGCCAAATGGTAGATTCTCATGCATCATTAGAAGCTTTGAATGTGATAAATAATGAAAAATAGCCCATATTCAAATTATTATAACTCAGGTTGGAAAGAACTATCCTAATTTATAACTAGAATAACAATTTGGGTGGTAATAATCAGCAATGGGGGAACAACCAAGTAAACTCATTGGGAAATTTGAACAATCAAGGGAATAATAATTATAGATCTACTTATCCTCCAGGTTGCAATAGTAATACACAATTTAAGGAGAAGAAGTTGTCTATAGAAGATGTGGTGTTACAAATGAAAAATCAATTACAAAGTCAATGAGCTATAATTAGAAATATTGAGAATCAACTTGGGCAAATCGCAAATTCATTAAGTAATAAATCCCAAGGAAGACTTCCTAATAATAATGAATCAATTCCAAAAGACCAGAATAAAGAGCAAGTAAAAGTCGTTCAACTTAGAAGCGGAAGAGAGTTGGAAGGTAGGGTTGAAAAAGAAATTGAAGTAGAGAGAGAATAAATTGAAGAATCAAAAGAGGACGCTCCAAAAGATTCTGAGAGACCTATTTCTCCGCTATAATTTGATTTGGAAAAAACACCACCTTCATATCCTTAGAGACTTTGTCAGCAGAAGTTTGATAAGCAATTTTCAAAATTTCTGGAAATATTTAAGAAGCTTACAATTAATATTCCATTTGTTGAAGCCTTAAAATAAATGCTAAGCTATGTAAAGTTTATGAAGGATATTCTCAACAGGAAAAGAAATTTTGAAGATAATAAGACTGTTGCACTTAGTGAGGAGTGTAGTGTTATAATTCAGAAAAATCTTCCTAAAAAGCTTAAAAATCTTGGTAGCTTTACAATTTCATGTGCAATAGCCATTATCAATATTCAAAAGATTTGGCTTAGAAGAAATAACCCCTAGTACTGTAACTTTGCAGTTAGCAGATCGTTTGATAACATACCTTAAAAAAGTTATAGAAGATGTCTTAGTGAAAGTGGATCAATTTATCTTGCCTGTTGATTTTATTGTGCTAGATGATCCCTAGATACTGCTAATATGCACAGTACAACAATAATTCAGATTATATTTCACTTATAATTCCTTACTTTGCAACAAAACCAAAAACTTGATCTTGAAGAAAAATAAGAATTTAAATTTTAATTTATATATATTGGGATACTACGCAAGTATACGTGTCGTTATCAAGTAATATAAGACTTTTTGATTAAGACCTAAATATCGAACCCACAAGGAGAATATGCAATATGCACTATTGAACAACAAACTTTCTATTTTTAATAAAAAGATAATTATCTAAACTAAAGATGATTTTTGCCGTAAAAAAATTTAAATACTTTTGGTATTTTCAATATTTTGATAGAATAATAAACAATTTAAAAATATAACTAGAGTTTTTGTAGAAGAAAAACACTAAATATGAAAATATCTTTCTTCTTATTATGAATCAGTAATAAGAATAAGAATTTTATTGTGGAAGTATGCAAATTGTGTTGTGTCAAATAGGAGCAATAATATTCCTTACCCTTACTAGAGATGCTATAAAAAACATTGGCTAATATAATGATTGGATAGTTCTGAAGACCGTCTAGGCAGGGAAGATACTAGCTTTCACTCTAGAGTTCCCTCAATTCCCTCCTCATGGGGGCTAACATCTCATATCAGAACCTAAAACAATAAACCAAGTTGGGGGCTTTAACTTGTCATTATCTCGTATCAGAACCTAAAACAATAAACCAAGTTAGGGGCTTTAACCTGTCACTTTAAAGTCTAACTCTACACCCTTCAATGAATATTTCTCTATTTATTTGCACTCAATCATATGAACTACATTATCATTCATACAAACTCATGTGATTATTTTTAATTCTTGACTTAGACAATACCAGCCCGGTTCTTACATGTTCTCACAACAAAATTTAACATCTGGATTGGCCAAATCAAGAAGTAAATGAAGTGCATGGATTTAAATCATCACGACTTCTTCTATCATTGAAGATCAATACTTTCCATAACTTCCATCCAAAACTTAATTACTTATTATTTTAAGAAGAAGGATCGAAAACTACTCAAAATCCATGGAGAAAACAAAACCACACTTTAGTTTAAAAGAAGAAATCATAGTCACTCAGAATCCATGGAGAAAACAAAACCACACTTTAGTTTAAAAGTAGAAATCATTGTCAAATCAAAATCCATGGAGAAAACAAAACCACACTTTAGTTTAAAAGTAGAAATCATTGTCAAACCAATAAGAAGTCTCACAAATTCCATCCAAAACTTAATTACTTATCATTTTAAGAAGAAAGATAAAGAAAACTACTCATTTTATCCATTACTTAATTACTTATCATTTTAAGATGAAAGATAAAGAAAAATACTCAAAATCCTAACACTTTAATTACTTATCATTTTAAGGAGAAAGATAAAGAAAACTACTCATAATCCATGAAAAAACCACACTTTAGTTTAAAAGAAGAAATCATTGTCAAACCAACAACAAGTTTCAATTAAAATCAAAAGTAGTCTCAAAACAAAAAGATAAAAACTTATCTCAAGTCCTTAACCAAACCCTTGAAGTTTCTTTAATTCTCTTCTTTTTACAATCACTCAAAATAAAAAAATAAAAATGATAAAAGAAAAGTAAAAGTGGTGCCTAAAAATCTCTCCGAACTAACTCCCCAAATGAGAACTTTCAAAACATTCCAATACTTTCAGGACTCTTTTCTAAGTCCTCTCTTTTTATCTTTTATAATTTTTCAAATGGTGCCTTGGTTTCTCTTCAAAATATGTCTAGATTTGATGTATTCCCCAAGAGATGCATCCTTTTGTGATAATTTTCATCCATGGTGTTTATAATCACTTATTAAGTCAATGGGTGCCGCAAAAACCTCTTCAAAATTTGCAGAAACCTAATTTACTTGTCCAATAATTGCCACTAGCGCTTAAGCGAGGGGCCTCTGACGTTTAGGAGCGGCCTTTTCTGGTTAACCGGCGCGTAAGCGCCGGATCAGGCGCTTAGGCGTCAAAACCCTTTTACACATTTTTGACCTTTTTGCTCCAAATTTGATCCTTTTTCACTCCTTTAAGCATTTTTCACCCTTCTTACCTATATCTGCAAGAAAAACACAAAATCATATTTCATTAAAGTGCAATATCTCAAAAATAGATATAAAAATGTCTAAAAACACTATATATTTTAGGTGTATCAAAATCCTCCAAACTTAAAATATTACTTGACCTCAAGTGACACTTCAATATTTAAAAACTAAATATGTATGATATGTATATGAGTTTATTTAAGAGTTACTAAAATTTTAATTAGAAATATAGCAGTCTAATTTAAAAAAAATATTCAGTAAATGAGACCAACTTAAAGTTTAGAAATTATTAAAGTTAAGAAAGATGAAAATATGAGTTTTTATCTAATTCAGAAATATATTGTAGATTTTCCAAATTTAGATTTTAGTTCTTTTATTATCTCCACTTAAAAATATTTATTAAAAATAATTTTACTTACTATATTATATCTATAAGCTTAAGAGCTTCTGAATTCTTATACTTTAAAAAGACCAAATGTAGAACCAATTTTTGATTAGACATTAATCCTCAAGCTTCTCCTTCCTAATTTTTTTTCTCTTTTTATTCTTATTTTCTTTCTCTTTCTCTTTTCCTTTTTCTTTTCTTTCTTTTTTCTCTTTTCTTTTTCAGGCAAGGATTACTATATCTGGATAAGCCTTTAAAGATTTTGAATTCCACTTCTCCTTTTCTAAAGCACTATATCTTGATAGGCCTTTAATGATTTTGAATTCCACTTCTCCTTTCCTAAAGCAAAGTTCTGATATAAAACTTTTACTTATAAATATAATAATAGTTTTTGAAAATTATTTTAATAAAAGAAATTTAAGTATTAAAAATAAAAGTCTAAATTATCTAAATTTACAAAAAATACATTTTTTCTTACTAAAGATAGTTACTTATATTAATCATTTTCTCATCTAAAAGCTTTTTAACTTAACTTTTTTCTTTATTACTGAAAATTTTAACTAAATTTTCATACTCATTTCTAAAATCAAATTTTACTTCCCAAATTTAGGATCAATTTTTTTCTTTTCAAATCAAATTCACTTGTAGCACATTTGAGAACAAATAAAATTCTAGTTTTTAAAAATTTTAACTAAATTTTCTTACTCATTTCTGAAATCAAATTTTACTTCCCTAATATAACTTCATATACATAATCCAATTTTTTTCTTTTCAAATCAAATTCACTTGTAGCACATTTGAGAACAAATAAAATTCCAGATTTGAAAATATTTTTCATCCCCCCAAACTTAAATTTTTAACAGATTAAATAATTTAACATCAGCTATATATAAGCAATAATGAAAATTTAAAATAACATACTAACAAGAATTTTTAAACTCGAATAATATAAGTATAAAACTAAAAACATGAGTAAAATTAATTTTTGATCAAATTTTCTATATTTTCATTTCAATTTAATATGTAGAGATTTAATAGACTTCTAAGTAGTGGGTATAAACATAAAAATAAACTAACACACTAACTTGATTTCACGATCTCAACATAAATCAAACAAACTAACATGATAAAAGAAAAATACAGGGTAGCAGTTTCAGAAATTTAAATTTAAGATCTAAGTTAGCTAGATTTTTAAACTTTTCAAAAGACATAGAATCAAGTTCAATCCTAATCTAACTAAAACAGTATTAAACACACATCAACAGTTCTACCCTAGAATGTTAAAACAGGCCAATAATAAAACACTACATCACAATAACAATATAAAAGGTCCCAAATATAACATAGTACATAGTATAAATCAACACAAAACAAATGTAGCTATACTACATCACATAGTCTTCAACATAAACAAACATAAAAATATCTCAATCCTACTCCTCATCTTTAGAATCATCGCTATACCACTTTTCTGCAGTCTCATAATCAGGATATCGAGGATATGGATGAAATTGCACTCCTGAGTCACCTCTAATCAGGCTCTCCAAAGATGAGTGGAATTTCTCTTCGTAATTAATCTTTCTCCTATTATACTTATTAGTATGATCTGCAAAACGCTCTAAATTTTGTACATTATCAGCGATAAAATTGATTATCCATCATCTTCTGTAATAACCCATCTCGGGTATCAGTAGACTCACCTCGAGTGTAGAAGCACGTGAGGTAGATTGTCTAGATGTAGAAGCAGCAGACGTCTCCATTCCATAGCTTCTGGAAAATCCTCCTTTCCAGCCAAAAATTGAATGCTCAGAATAAGTCTTCACATTCACCTTAGTGGAATTTAGAGGTAATAACACTTCCTCCCAGCTATCATATTTAACTCCAGCCTGCTCACACAAAAAAAAGATCAAGGAAGCAAATCCCAGACATGCAGTTGTAAAACCTGTAGCATAATTGATGATAGTCTGACAGATTAAAGCTTTAATGTTGATGAGCTTTCCCTCTTGAATAGAATAGTTCAACGTCACTCTTTCTCTCGTCACTTCACTGATATGATTGGTCGGAAGTAGACAAGCAGAAATAAAAGAGTGACAGACCTTTGAAGGTGCACATAACTTTGAAGTTGGGAATTTAACTTTCCTTTCATTAGTTATCTTTCAAGGTCCTCTCCCAACGGTCAAGTAAGAAATAATCTCCTCTAATTTCGCTTCAGTAGGAATATAATTTGTATAAAAACATAACGTATCTAGTGGTAAATGGTAAAAAAAGTTGATTACCTCTGACAAAAAAGGTATCAACTTCCCTCGAACCATGACTTGATTTTCTTCAGCTTCAGAGAGATTTGCATAGAACTCCCTCATAATAGATATAACCGCCACACCAGAGAAACAATAAAATTGTTCCCACTGTCGGCGAACAATTAAATCTTCCACGTCTCCACCCGGATTTCTAAAACATCGCTCCTGAATCAGTTTGTGTGATTGCAACGCATCACTATACCGATCTTGAGCTTTTGAACTAACAAATTTACTTGAATTGAAAGGGGCTTTACCTTTGCTTCTCTTCATTCTTGGTGTCTTTCTTTAAATTTGATAAATTCCAACAATAAATTCAAAAATAAAGTTTAAATTACTAAACTAAACTTCCAAAAGCACAAACTAAACTTCTTATGCAATTTTCATAGATTTTCCCCATTTCTCACAATGAATAGTGAATTTTCAAATTTTTCTAAATGTGCTTAAAATATAAGGTGAAAATCCAAAATTGTTGCATAGAAGTAAAGCTCTTACCTTAAGGAACTTGGATCTAGCAAATTTCACTTGATTCACCAAGAAATCTTCACTTTAGATGTGCCCTAGCCCACAAAAATCATGAACTCGAGAGGTTGAACGGGACAGCGGCATTAAAGATGGTGATTTTTGGGCTGAAATTTCACTTTTAACCATTCGCAAACCGATTTTTGTGAACCGGCGCTTAAGCGCAGGTAAATGGCACATAGGCGCCTGCCTCTCAGATTTGCTCAAGCTTAAGCGTGAGATGTGTTGTACAGGCACCGGTGCACGATTTTTAAAAATTTCAAATTAAAATAAAATGCAGTATTTGCCTAAGTAAACCACCCCTAAATTGTCTCATAGCACTTAAATGAATATTTTCAACTTCCTATAACTCCTCTCCCTTTCTCAAAATTCTCCATAATAACTATTTCAATTCGGGGCTAGAAATAACACAAATTTTTACACAAACAAACTTATACTAATTCACAAACGAGTACAAATACAATTAACACTTAATTCTCACTCTAAATAGTCTTGGATGAGAAAATTTTCTTAAATTCAAACACTTAACAATCATTTCACAATTAAACTCATAAAAAGTCATAAACACTCAAACACTAACATGTAAGCACAATGACTCTTAACACACAAAAACATAACTTCAAACATAGAACTTAATTCCATTCTTCATTAGAAGGAATAAATTCAGGTCTTTCATTAGTCTATCTTGGGGCAACTGGAATATAAAGTTGATAAAATGGACGGTGGTAACGTGCTCTAATGCAATCTTCTTCAATCCACTTTTGCTTAAGAAACATCTCCTTATTCGCTTCCTCTATATAACTAGTGTGGATAAATTGCATTTTCAATTGTCAACCAATATGTTTAAGATGTACATGAATCTCCAATACCTTAGTCTCTAGAACAGACATGTCTTCTCTGATATCCCTTCAATACTAACGGCTAAGAAATCGTTATACATCTCTTGTGCACTTTAACTAATGAATTTCTTTCTCATTGTCTCCTCCTTCTTCAAATCCATCTTCCATGAAGACATCATCTTAAAATCTATCTCTTTTAGATTTTAGGGCTAAAAATGATCTAAGGTGAAATTCCTTCACTAAACCCTTCTATTTATAGACCTAAATCCTTCCAATAACTCCTAGACATGTTTAGAAATTGACTTGGCATGTTTTTGCAAACTTTTAGGTGGTTTTCCTTTCTAGAATATTAATTTCACACATGTTTTTAAACTGTCGCGCTTAAGTGCCGGATTTGGCGCTTATGCGCCAGTGCACATTTTTGCACTAGTCAACTTAACGTCCAAATTCTCATTTTAACATGTCTAGATCACAAAATAAAGCCTTAAAATCAATACAAACACATAATAGTCTCAAAAATACTTCCCCAAAGTTTCTTAATCACACATAAAACAATAATCAATATAAAAACACACTGATAACTATGGATTGCCTCCCACAAAGCGCTTAGTTTTATGTCGTCAGCCCAACGTAACTAATGCTTACTCTGGTTGACCCAACATCATTCCATCATTAAACTTATGCTGATCCTCTATAAAATAAGGTTTCAGTCTATGTTCATTAACTTTAAATATTTTCTCAGAATTAGGATCTTTAATATCCACAGCTCTATAAGGATAAACTTTAATAACAATAAATGGACCCATCCACCTGGACTTAAGTTTGCTTGGAAATAATCTTAACCTTGAATTATATAGCCCAAAATTGTTGCCCTGACTGAAAATTTTTAGTAAGAATCCTTCGATCATGCCACATCTTCATCTTTCATAATTAATTTTGGCACTTTCATGAGATTTACTCCATATCTCTTCAAGCTCATTTAATTGTAACAATCTTTTCTCACCAACATCTTTCAAATTATAATTGAACTCTTTAGTCGTCGAATAAGCCTTATGCTTAAGTTCAACTGGTAAGTGACAAGCTTTTCAAAATATTAGTCTATATGGGGACATTCCTATAAGAGTTTTGTATGCAGTTCTATAAGCCCACAAAGCATAGTCAAGTTTGACTGATCAATCCATTTTTGTTAGATTCACATTTTTTCATAATTCTTTTAATTTTCCAATTGGATAATTCAGTCAAACCACTTGTCTGAGGATGATAGAAAGTAGCAATCTTATGATTTATATGATATTTCTTTAATAATTTCTCCATTATGGCATTTCTGAAATGACTTCCCCCATCAGTAATAATAACTCTTGGCATCCCAAATCTACTAAATATATTCATTTTTAAAAAATTTGCAACACTTTGAGCATCACATTGAGATAAAACAACATCTTTTATCCATTTGGATACATAGTCCACTGCTAAAAAAATATATAAATTTTTGAAAGATGGTATAAATGGTCTCATGAAATCAAGAATATTTCAACTTCTAGCATATAATTGAGAGGCATCTCATTTCTTCTAGAAATATTGCCTACCCTTTGGCATCATTCACTAGTTTTGATATAAGCATCAACATCTCTAAAAATTATAGGTCAATAAAATCCAGATTGTAAATTTTTGTATGTTGTTTTATCAACATTAATATAAGCATTAACATCTCTAAAAATTGTAGGCCAATAGAATCCAGATTATAAAATTTTGTATGTTGTTTTATCAACACGTAGGCCAATAAAATCCAGATTGTAAAATTTTGTATGTTGTTTTATCAACACTAAAATGTCCTTAACATCTTTAAAAATTATAGGCCAATAAAATCCAGATTGTAAAATTTTGTATGTTGTTTTATCAACACCAAAATGTCCCACATGCATTTTTGGGATAATCTCATAAGTTTCTTCTAATGGTACACATCTTCGAATAATCAGATCTTTTCCTTGTTTATGTAAAAATGGGTCATCCCAAGAATAAGTCATAGCTTTAGAAATAAATTTTCTCTCCTGTTGGTATGTCATTCCATAGGTTATAATAGCACTAACAATAAAGTTCACAATGTTGGCATACCACGGAACACGCCACTCATTAATAGTGAACAAATTTTCATCTGAAAAATGTTCATTAATTTCATTTTCAAAATAGAGTGGTTTTTCTAATTCAAGGCTGGACAAATGATCAACATTTTGATTTTCAATCCCCTTCTGATCTACTATTACAAAATTAAATTCTTGTAAAAGAAGAATCCATCTTATAAGTCTCAGTTTAGTATCCTTCTTTTTCATTAAGCACTTAATAGCAGAATGAAGTAAAAGAAGAATCCATCTTATAAGTCTCGGTTTAGTATCCTTCTTTTTCATTAAGTACTTAGTAGCAAAGAAGAATCCATCTTATAAGTCTAGGTTTAGCATCATTCTTTTTCATTAAATACTTAATAGCATAATTATCTGTATGCACTACACAATGAGTTCCAACTAAATATGATCTAAATGTATCAAAAGCATATACTATTGATAATAACTCTTTTTCAGTTATTGTATAGTTAATTTGAGTTTCATTAAGAGTTTTACTAGCATAATAAATAACTTTAAAAATTTTATCATATCTTTGTCCTAAAATAGCTCTAATAGCATAATCACTAGCATCACACATTAATTCAAAAGGTTTTTCCCAATTTAGAGAAACTATAATTAATGTAGTGATTAGTTTTTCTTTCAATAACTTAAAAGCTTTTAAACAATTCTCATCAAACATAAAATTGCATCTTTCTCCAGTAAATGGTATAAAGGCTTAGCAATCTTTGAAAAGTTTTTAATATATCGTCTGTAGAACCCAGCATGTCCTAAAAAACTCCTAATTTCCCTTACATTTGTTGGATAAGGTAAATTAGAGGTCACTTGAATTTTATCAGGATCTACTTCCATGCCATTTTTTGATATTTGATGTCCTAATACAATTCCTCCTGCTACCATAAATTGACATTTTTCCCAGTTAAAGTCTAAATTTATTTCTTCACAGCACTTAAGAATTATGGGTAAATGTTCTAAACATGAGTCAACTTCTAAATTTGTTTCTTCACAGCGCTTAAGAACTTTAGATAAATGATCTAAACATGAGTCAAATGATTTCCAAATCACTGAAAATTCATCCATAAATACTTCAATCCCTTTTTCAATTAAATCACAAAAAATTGCCATCATACATCTTTGAAATGTAACAGGGCCATTACATAAACCAAAGGGCATTCTTCTAAAAGAAAAAGTACCATAAAGACTGGTAAACGGTGTTTTCTCTTGATTTTTAGGAGATATTTTGAATTTGGTGATAAACTGTATATCCATCCAAAAAATAAAATTATTTATGCCCAGTTAGTCTATCCAGCATTTGATCTAGAGAGGGTGTGGAAAATAATCTTTCTTAGTGGTAAGATTTAATTTTCTATAATCAATGCATATTTGCCACCCAGTAATTTGTCTAGTAGCTATTAACTCATTATGTTCATTTACAGTTACCGTTACTCCTCCATTCTTAGGAACACAATGAATTGGACTAACCCATGCACTATCTGAAATAGGGTAGATAATTCCAACATCTAACCATATTAAAATTTATATGTTTACAACCTCTTTCATAAAAAGATTCAATCTCCTTCGCAAATCAGCCTTGGGTTTGCAGTTCTCTTTCATTTTAATTCTATGCATACAAATTGAAGGACTGATTCCTTTAATATTAGCAATTTATCCATCCAAAGACTTTCTTAAAATTTTTTCAAAATTTTCACCAACCTTTCTTCTTCTTCCATCATTAATTTTGAGGAAATTATAACTGGTAAAGCAGAGGAATCTCCTAAAAAGTCATTGTTTAATTGATCATAAAGTAAGTTCAACTCTAGTTATGGAAGTTTTTCAATAGATGGACAAAATGATTTATATTTGTATGTCGTGTCCAAAACTTCAAAACTTTCTCGAACATTGTTTGAATTTTCCTTAAAAAGATCTTCACATTGATTTAATTCCTCTTCTTTCTCGTGTTCCAAATATTTTTCTTCAGATGTTTCTTCATAAGTAGTTCTAAAATGTCATTCACTTAGATATCTTATAACATCCATCCTATAGCATTCATTATCTTTACCTTTTGCAGGGTATTTCATTGGTTTTGAAATGTTAAAAGTAACAGTTTGATCATTGACGTGCATTATTAATTCCCCTTTCTGCACATCTATCATTGCTCTTACTGTAGCTAGGAAAGGTCTCCCCAAAATGATAGGTATCTCTTTATCTTCCTCCATATAAAGTGATACATCAAAAATATATAGTGTTTTTAGACACAGTTTTATATCCACTCTTATATGTGTTTAATTATGAAATGATTGTTATGTATTTGTATTTAGGAAAATTTTCTCATCCAAGTCTAATTGGAGTGAGAACTAAGTGTTTAAAGGTATTTGTTCTTGTTTGTGAATTAATATAAGCTTGTTTATGTAAAAATTTGTGTTTTTTTAGCCTCAAATTGAAAAAGTTGTTATGGAGAATTTTGAGAGAGAGGGGAGTTATAAGAAGTTGAAAATAGTCATTGAAGTGTTATGAGACCATTTAGAAGTGGTTTACTTAGGTAAATAGTGCATTTTACTTTATTTTAAAAATTTTAAAAATCATGCACTGGTGCCTAAGCACCACATCTCGCTCTTAAGCGCAAGCCAACCTGAGAGGCAGACGCCTAAGCACCACATACCCGCGCTTAAGCGCCGGTTCACAAAAACCGGTTCGCGAACGGCTAAAAATAAAATTTTGGCCCAAAAATCACCATTTTAACGCCTCTCAACCTCTCAAAATCACGACTTTGGAAGGCTAGGGCACATCTAAAGTGAAGATTTCTTGGTGGAATCAAGTGAAATTTGTTAGATCCAAGTTCCTTGAGGTAAGATCTTTACTTCTATGCAAAAATTTTGGATTTTCACTATATATTTTGAGCACATTTGGAGAGTTAAAAAATTCACTATTCACGGTGAAAAATGAGAAAAAGATCTATCGAAATTGCATGGGAAGTGTAGTTTATACTTTGGAAGTTTAGTTTAGTAATTTAGACTTAATTTTTGAAGTTATTTTTGGAATTTATAAAATTTGTAGAATGGCACCAAGAATGAAGAGGAGCAAAGGAAAGATCCATTTTGATTCGAGTAAATTTGTGAGTTCAAAGGCTCAAGATTGCTACAGTGATGCGTTGCAAACACAAAAATTGATTCAGGAGCAGTGTTTTAGGAATCCAGGTGGAGACGTAGAGGACTTGATTGTTCGCCAATAGTGGGAATGATTCTACTGTTTCTCTGTTGTGGCGGTTATTTCTGTTGTTCGGGAGTTCTATGCAAACCTCCCTAAGGCTGAAGACAATAGAGTAATGGTTCGAGGAAAGTTGGTACCTTTTTAACCAGAGGTAATAAACTTCTTTTATCATTTGCCACCTAATACGTTATGTTTTTATGAAAATTATAGTCCGACTGAAGTGGAATTAGACGAAACTATTTCTTACTTAACTGTTGGAAGAGGACTTTGGAAGATCACTAATGAGAGGAGAGTCAACTTCCCAACTTCAAAGTTATGTGCACCTTCAAAGGCCTGACACTATTTTATTTCTGCTCGTCTGCTACCAAAAAATCATCTTAGTGAAGTGACCAGAGAGAGAACGACGTTAAATTATTTTATCCAGGAATGAAAGCTCATCAACATAGGAGCTTTAATTTGTCAGACTATCATTAGTTCTGCCACTGTCGTTACTAATAGAGGTCTGGGATTTTGTTCCTTGATCTTTTCTTTATGTGAGTAGACTGGAGTTAAATATGATAGCTAGGAGGAAGTGTTGTTACCTCTAAAGCCCATCACTAAGGTGAATGTGAAGACTGTTATGAGCATTCTATTTTTGGTTGGAGAGGGGGATTTTCTAGGAGTTATGGAATCGAGACGTCTGCTGCTTCTACCTCTGCTGCTTTTAAATCTATACCATCTACCTCACATGCTTCTACATCTAGATGTGATTCTATCGAGACCCAAGATCAATTATTGCAGAGGATGATGGATAATATTAAGTATAACACTGATAGGGTACAAAATTTAGAGTGTTTTGCAGATCATACTGATAGGTATAATAGGAAAAAAAATGATTATGAAGAGAAATTTCACTCATCTTTGGAGAACCTCATTAGGGGTAACCAAGGAGTATAATTTCCTCCATATCCTAGATACCATGATTATGAGCCTGCAGAAGTTTGGGATAGCTGTGATTTAGAGGATGAGGTTGTGATTGTAATATGATATGAATTATGTGGTATGGGCTTGCTAAATTTGCATCTGTGTGTTGATTTGAACTATGTGATGTGGTTTGGATTTTTATGTTTAAGTGAGAATTGTGATGTGATGTGTTTTCATGTTTTGGACTTGATACATGTATGCTTGTGTACTTGTTTAGGCATTGTGATCTGTGATACTTTTATTTTTAATTGTATTATGATGTTTGTATTAGTTAGTAGTTTATTTTAAATCTAGGGTAGTAACTGTTGTGAGTTTTGTGATTTAGTTAGTTTAGAACTTAACTTAATTCTATATCTGTAGAGTAGTAACTGTTGTGAGTTTTGTGATTTAGTTAGTTTAGAACTTAACTTAATTCTATGTTTTTTGTAAAGTTGAAAATCTTGCTAGCGTAAATCTTAAATTTGAAACTTAGAAAACTGCTACACTATATTTTTCTTTTATATTGTTAGTGTGTTTGTTTTTATGTTTATACCCTTTGTTTAGAAGTGTATTTAATCTCTACATGTTGAATTGAAATGCAAATATAAGAAAATTTGATCAAAATTAATTTTACTCCTATTTTTAATTTTATACTTGTATCATTAGGGTATAAAAATTCTTGTTAGCAGTTATTTTATTTTTCATTCATGCTTGTATATATTTGATGCTAAACTGTTTAATCTGTTAAAAATTTAAGTTTGAGGGAGATGAAAAATATTTTTAATACTTTAATGTTATTTGTTCTCAAATGAACTACAAGTTAATTTGATTTGAAAAGAAAATTTGATCATCTATATGAAGTTATATTAGGGAAGTAAAATTTGATTTTAGAATGAGTAAGAGAATTTAGTTGAAATTTTGAGTAATGAACAAAAACTTTAAGTTAAAAGTTTTAAGTGTAGAAAATGATTAATATATGTAACTATCTTTAGTAAGAAACACTGTATTTTTCAAAATTTTAGAAATTTAGACTTTTATTTTTAATACTTCAATTTCTTTTATTAAAAATAATTTTCAAAGATATTATTATGTTTATAAGTAAAAGTTTTGTATTAAAACATTGCTTTAGGAAAGGAAAAGAATAAATCAAATTTATTAAAGGTCTATCAAGATATAGTAATCCTTGCCTAAAAAAAATAAAAAGAAAAGAAAAAGAAAAAGAAAATGAAGAAAAAGAAAAGAAAAAAAAAAGAAAAAGAAAAAAAAAGAAGAAGAAGAAGAAGAAAAAGTGAGGAGGAGAAGCCTGAGGATTAGTGCCTAATCAAAAATTGGTTCTGCATTTGATCTTCTTAAAGTATAAGACTTGAGAAAATCTTAAGCTTATAGATATAATATAGTAAGAAAAATTATTCTTAATAAAAATTTTTAAGTGGAGATAATAAAAGAACTAAATTCTAAATTTGGAAGACTTACAATATTTTTGAATTAGATAGGAACTCATATTTTCATCTTTCTTAACATTAAAAATTTCTAAACTTTATGTTGGTCTCATTTACTGAAGATTTTTTTTGTAAATTGGAATACTATATTTCTAAATCTAAATTTTAGTAACTCCTAAAGAAACACATATACATATCATACATATTTGGCTTTTTAAAGATTGAAGTATCTTTGAGAACAAGTAACATTTTAAGTTTGGGGGATTTTGTACGCTTAAAATCTATAGTGTTTTTAGACACATTTTTATACTTATTTTTTAGATATTACGTTTTAATGGAAGGTATTTTTGTGTTTTTCTTTCAGGTACATGTAAAAAGGTGAAAAATGCTTGAAGGAGTGAAAAATAATCAAATTTGGAGTAAATAGGTGAAAAATGTGCAAAAAGTTTTTTGGCGCCTAAGCGCTAAATCTGTCGCTTAAGCACCGGTTAAATAGAGAAGACCGCGCCTAAGCACTAGAGACCCTGAGCTTTAGCGCCAGTAGCAGTTATTGGATGAGTAAATTTGGTTTTTATAAATTTTGAAGAAGTTTTTGAGGAACCTATTGGCTTAATAGATGGTTACAACCACCATGGACGAAAATTATTGTAAAAGGATGCATCTCTTGGGGAAATACATCGAATCAAAACACATTTTGAAGAGATGCAAAGGCACCTTTTGGAGAATTATAAAAGAAGGAAGATTGAGACTTTGAAAGGGGTCCTGAAAGAATTGTGAAAGTTTTGAAAGTTCTTAAATTGGGGAGTTAGTTGGAGTGATTTTCAGGCACCACATATTTATCCTTTTTATTTTAGTTTTATATTAAGAGTGTTGTAAGGGAGAAGAGATTCAAAGGAACTTCAAGAGTTTAGTGGAGGATTTGAGATAAGTTTTTATCTTTTTTTTTAACTACAAGAGAGATTCAAAGGAACTTCAAGAGTTTGGTGGAGGATTTGAGATAAGTTTTTATCTTTAGAGATTCAAAGGAACTTCAAGAGTTTGGTGGAGGATTTGAGATAAGTTTTTATCTTTGTTTCTAAACGATTCAAAGAAACTTCAAGAGTTTGGTGGAGGATTTGAGATAAGTTTTTATCTTTTGTTTTAGACGACTTTTGATTTTAATTGAGACTTGTTGTTGGCTTAACAATGATTTCTACTTTTAAACTAAAGTGTGGTTTTGTTTTCTCCATAGATTTTGAGTAGTTTTATTTATCTTTCTTCTTAAAAGGATAAGTAATTAAGTGTTGGATGGAATTTGTGGAGAGTATTGATCTTTAATATTGGAAGATGTTGTGATGATTTAAATCCGTTAAAAGTGTTGGATGAAAGTTATGGAGAGTATTGATCTTTAATGTTAGAAGAAGTTGTGATAATTTAAATCCATGTACTTCATTTACTTCTTGATTTGGTCAATCCAGATGTTAAAATTTGTTGTGAGAACATGTAAGTACTAGGCTGGTTTTATCTCAGTCAACAACTTAAGAGAATCACATGAGGTTGTATGAATGAGAATGTAGTTCAAATGATTGAGTGCAAATAAATAAGGAAATATTCATTGAAGTTGTAGAGTTAGAGGACTTTAAAGTGACAGGTTAAAGACCCCAACTTGGTTTATTTTTTTAGGTTTTTATACGAGATGTTAGCCCTCATGAGGAGGAAATCAAAGGAACTCTAGAGTAAGAGCTATTATCTTCGCTGCCTAGTCGATCTTCAGAAATAACTTTAAATTAGCCAATGTTCTTTATAGCAACTCTAGTAAGGGTAAAGAATATTATTGCTCTAGGGAACTCTAGAGTGAGAGCTAGTATCTTCCCTGCCTAGCCGGTCTTCAAGACTATTCAAACTATAGCAATGTTCTTTATAGCATCTCTAGTAAGGGTAAATAATATTATTGCTCCTATTTGGCACAACCTTATTTATAGCATCTCTAGTAAGGGTAAAGAATATTATTGCTCCTATTTGGCACAACACAATATGCATATTTCCACAACAGAATTCTTGTACTTATTACTGATTCATGATAAGGAGAAAGATATTTTCATATTTAGTTATTTTCTTCTACAAAAACTCAAGTTATCTTTTTTAGTTTTTCCTGTTTTTGTCTAAATATTAAAATTACCAAAAATATTTAAACTTTTTTTACTGTGAAAACGTCTTTAGTTTAAATAATTGTCTTTTTAAAAATAAAAAGTTTTCCAAAAAGTGCATATTGCATATCTTCCCTATGGGTTCGATATTCAGGTCTTAATAAAAAAGTCTTATATTACTTGATAATGATACTTATACTTGCGTAGTATCCCAATACATACAAATTAAAAGTTAAATTCTTATTTTTCTTCAGGATTAAGTTTTTAGTTTTGTTGCAAAATAAAGAAATATAAGTAAAAAATATAATCAAAATTATTTTTATATGGTTGCATATAAGCAGTTATCAAGGATTAATATATTCCTAGCCTAACCACAGATTTAGGGACTGAACCAAAGATTAGTTAATGATTTTCTATAACACTGAATCAGGGTAGAAAATTAAAATTAATCCTAATTTACACAGTACATATTTAAACCATTTATCTCATCTCATTTCACAAAAAACTCATTGTAGTGGGAAAACTATTTTTTCATATAAAAAACTTCATCACATAAACATAGTTTAGTATTTAAATTTAAATGCAAAGCTGTTTTAAACTTTGCATTTAAATTTTGCTAGTAGTTTATAATTTAAATTTGATAATATTTAAAACATTCAAAATTAGTGACAGTAATTTTGTTGTATTTCTGTGAATTTTCTAGTTAATTTATCATCTCAAATTTAAACCTTTGTCGTGGGATTGATATTTGAGACTTAAATAGAAAGTCTTATATTACTTGATAATGATATGTATACTTGCGTAGAATCCCAACATTAAGTGCTTAACATTATTATTCATAAAATTCAACATCAAATTTTTGGCATTGTTGTAAAGCAAAGTCAACTTTATAAAATTTACATAACTATAATTCAACAGGGATCATCTATTGAAAATTATTAGCAGTCATTTCTTCTATTAAAGAGTATGCTTCATCAAAAGGTTTTGACATTAGTGATCCTCCTGTAGCAACATCTATAATAGATCAAAGTGATCCTACTATTCCATTGTAAAAAGTTTGAATTATTAACCAATCTGGTAAAGCATGTTGTGAATATTTTCTAAGGAGATTCTTAAATCTTTCTCAGGCTTCATATAACGATTCCCCTTCAAACTGACAAAAAAATGTAATATAGTTTCTAAGCTTAGTAGTTTTCAAGGATAAAAAATATTTAGTCAAAAATTTTTATGATAATTCTCCTCAAGTTTTAATAGATCTAGGAGTTAATGACTTTAACCAAGCTTTAACTTTATCCCTTAACAAAAAAGAACAAAAGTCTAAGCCTAACAGCATCATTAGACACTCCTACATATTTAAAAGTAGCACATATTTCAAGAAAACTAGCAAGATGTAAGTTAGGATCTTTAATAGGTGTTCCTCCAAACTGATTATTTTGTACCATTTGGATAATAGCAGGTTTAAGCTCAAATGATATAGCAGCACATCAGTATTTTGAATAGTTAAGTTAAGTTCATCTGCTGTCGGATTAGCATAATCTTTTAAAGGTTTTTGTCGATTTTCATTAATTTGATTATCTAAGTTATTCATCATTTTGGTCAAATTTTTACTTTCTTTTTGTTATTTTCAAAATTTTCTAATAGTAAGTTAAAATTTCGAATTGTAAGGTACTAAATTTTTAGATCCAGTATTTCGCATATACAAATATAATAAGCAAAGAAAAATTTCTTAAAAATACTCTTAAATATATATAGTTATATATGTTTTTGAATTTTTGATTATATATATATATATATATATTTTATTTTTTTTATTTTATTTCTAAATTTTCTAATTTACCAAATCTATCTAATTTACTGTTACCTTCCCCGGCAACAACGCCAAAAACTTAATCCCCAAAGATATAGTTGTAAATTTATAAAGTTGACTCCGCTTTACAATGATACCAAAAATTTGTTACAGTATTTTATGAATAATAATGTTAAGCACTTAATGTTGGGATTTTACGCAAGTATACGTATCATTATCAAGTAATACAATACATTCTATTTAAGTCTCAAATATCGATCCCAAGAGGAAGGTTTAAATTTGAAATGATAAATTAACTAGAAAATTCACAGAAATAAGACGAAATTACTATCACTAATTTTGAATGTTTGAGATACTATCAGAACTAATTATTAACTACTAGTAAAATTTAAATGCAATGTTTAAAACACTAACTACTAAAGTATTTTTTATGTGATGAAGTTTTCTAATATGAAAAAGCATCTTTCCCACTGCAATGAGTTTTTGGTGAAATGAGATAAAATAAATGGTTTAAATATGTATTGTGCCAAATATGAACAATTTTAATTCTTTACCCTGATTCATTGTTATAGAAAATCATTGGTTAATCTCAGGTTTAGTCCATAAATCTGTCGCTAGGCTAGGAGGATACTGGCTCTTTCTCCAGAGCTCCCACTTCCCTTCCCCTGAAGGCTAACTCTCGCTTTAGTTCTTAAGACATAAAGTTGAATTGGGGATTTTAGTTTGTCACCCTAAAATCTCCAATTCTACGCCCAACAATATATATTTATCTATTTATTTGCACTTAATTCCATGAACGAAACACTTCATGGAATTAAATGTGATTCTCACTCTATTATAGAACTCATACTCCACTTCCCAGATCATATGTTTCACAACATATTTTAGCAATTCAATTAGCCAGATCGAAAATTAAATTAAGAATGGTGTTGAAAATCCATCAAAATTTATTTTATACTTTAACATTTGCACATCCAAATTATCTCTTCATTTCACCATATCTTATATTAGGGAGAAAAATAAAGGAAACTACTCAGACTTTATGAGAAAAATACAACAAAACACAAATTTCATATATAAAATAAAGTTCATACAATAATAATAAACAAACAACACATATCTAAAACTCTTTCTCAAAATAAATCCCTTGTAGTCTCTCTTGGGAAATGTAGGAAGAATAAATCTCTCACTTCTCTCTCCAACACTCTTAGAGAAGAATTCACACTTAAACTTACTATAAAAACTCAAAACTATAAAGAAAATAAATGACTAAATTGACTCTAAGTGGCTATAAGGAATGTGGAATAGCATGGAAGAGAGTGGAAATCGGTTGAAGGGTGTGAAGGGGCGTGAAAGGGCTCTTTTCTAATCAATTTCAACTCTAAATAGAGCCTAAGATCAGTTTTTTAATATGTGCATCCAAAACTCTTCAAAAGCGTCCAAATTTGTCAAATCTTCTAAAAATATGGCCTACATTGACACTGACGCCGACCATTTAATTAGACCGCACTCTTTGTCAAATGGCGTCGTCCACGCTGAAGATTTCTTCAAAAACTCCATTTTGACTCCAAATTCCATCATTTTTGCTTCATTTTTGCTTCATTTTTGCTCCAAGTGCTAAAAATCAACAATCTGCAATCAAACATGAAAATACAGTTCTTTAAAGTGCAATATCACAAAAAATAAGTATAAAATATGGGTCTAAAAAGTGTATATATTTTTGGTGTATCAGTGGTTTTTCTTAAGGAACTTGTATTAGTTCATTTTCATTGTGGTCGCTTTCAATCTCTTCCTTCTCCTCCTCAATTTTTAGTTTTTCTTTGGATTCTTATTTTTATTTTTTTTCCACTTTGTAATTGAATAGCTTTAATTTGCTCCTTATTTTGATCTTTTGGATTAACTTCCACAGTACTCGAAATAATTCCTGAAGTTTTGTTAGTAAGTGCAGCAGCAATATGTTCTAATAGATTTTCAATATTTCTAATTGCAACCCCTTGATTTTGTATTTGATTTCCCATATTCAACATTACTTTTTCCATCTTCAACTTCTTTTCCTTAACTTGTGGGTTAGGGTTAGAGTTAAATCCAAGAGGATAATAAGGTCAATAATTAGGATTTCCTTGGTTGTTTAAATTTCTTAAGGGGTTCACTGAATTGTTATAATTATTTCAACTAAAATTAGAGTGATTTTCCATTTAAGGTTATAATAATTAGAATAGGGATTGTTATTTTGATTATTTATAACATTCAAAGTTTCATAAGATGATTGAGTATCAATTATATGCCTTAGTGAATTTTCCTCTAATACTTGTGGTATTTGAGAATAGTTCACTCCAATTTGATCATTCTTTTTCGATATAACAAAAATTTGAGATGCTAAAGTAGACATTGCATCAGAGTCATGAATACTGACTACTCTCTTAGGATTTAGCCGTTCAGAGGGTCATTGAAAATTGTTAGTAGACATTTCTTCTATTAAAAAGCATGCTTCATCAAAAGGTTTTGACATTAGTGATCCATCTGCAACGGCATCTATAATAAATCTAATTGATCCTACTAATCCATTGTAAAAAGTTTAAATTATTAACCAATATGGTAAAGCATGGTGTGGACATTTTCTAAAGAGATCTTTAAATCTTTCTCAACCTTCATATATTGATTCCCCTTTAAACTAACAAAAAGATGTAATATCGTTTCTAAGCTTAACAGTTTTTGAATGTTGAAAATATTTAGCCAAAATTTTTTGTAATAGTTCTCCCCAAGTTCTGATAGATCCAGGTGCTAATGAACTTAACCAAGCTTTAGTTTTATCCCTTAATGAAAAAGGAAAAAGTCTAAGTCTAACACCATCATTAGACACTCCATTATATTTAAAAGTAGCACATATTTTAAGAAAACTAGCAAGATGTAAGTTAAGATCTTCAATAGGTGTTTCTCCAAATTGATTATGTTGTACCATTTGGATAATAGCATGTATAAGCTCAAATGAATAAGCACAACATCAAGATTTTGAATAGTCAAGTGAAGTTCATCTGCTATCGAATTAGCATATTCTTTTAAAGGTCTTTGTTAATTTTCATTTATTTGATTATCTAAGTTATTCGCCATTTTGTTCAAAGTTTTAATTTCTTTTTGTTGTTTTAAAATTTTCAAATAGTGCGTTCTAATTCTGAATCGTAAGGTACTAAACCTTCAGATCCAATATTTCGCATAAACAAATATAATAATCAAAGAAAAATTTCTAAAAAATACTCTTAAATATAAATATATTAATTTTTATGATTTTTTATTTTTTTAATAATAATTTTTTATATTTTATCTCTAAATTTCCTAATTTACCAAATTTATTTAATTTATCGTTACCTTCCCAATAACAGCGCAAAAAAAATTGAACCCAAAAATATAGTTGTATAAAACTTATAAAGTTGACTCTGCGTTACAAAGATGTCAAAAACTTGATGTGTTATTTTATAAATAAGAAATTTAAGCAATTTATATTGGGATTCTATGCAAGTATACGTATCGTTATCAAGTAATATAAAACTTTCTATTTAAGCCCCAAATATCGATCCCACGATGAAGTTTAAATTTAAAATGACAAATTAACTAGGAAATTCACAAAAATAAAATGAAATTATTGTCACTAATTTTGAATTGTTTGAGATATTATTAGAACTAAATTATTAACTACAAGCAAAGCCAAAATGCAAAGTTTAAACAGTAATTACTAAACTATGTTCTATGTGATGAAGTTTTCTACAATGAAAAAGAATATTTCTCACTTCAATGAGTTTTTTTGTAAAATGAGATGAGATAAATGGTTTAAATATGTATCGTGCCAAATAGGAAATCATTGGCTAATCTCAGGTTTAGTCCCTAAATCTGTGGTTAGGCTAGGAGGATATTGGCTCTCACTCCAGAGCTCCCACTTCTCTTCCCCTGAAGGCTAAGACCCACTTTAGTTCTTAAACACTAAGACCAAATTAGTGATTTTAGTCTGTCACCACAAAATCTCCAATTCTACACCCAATAAATTACATCTCCCTATTTATTTGCACTTAATTCCATGAACTAAATAGTTTTTCATAGAATTAAATGTGGTTCTTACTCTTGTTGTAGAACTCATACTCCATTTCTCGGATCATATGTTTCATAACAAATTTTAACAATTCAATTGGCTAGATCAAAAAGTATATTAAGAACGGAGTTGAAGAACCATCATAATTTATTTTATATTTTAAAATTGGCACATCCAAATTATCTCTCCATTTCACCATATCTCAGAGTAAGGAGAAAGATAAAGGAAACTACTCAAAATTCATGAGAAAGATACAACGAAACATAAATTTCATATATAAAATAAAGTTCATACAACAATAATAAACAAACATCACTTATCTGAAACTCTTTCTCAAAGCAAATCCATTGTAGTATCTTTTTGAAGATGTAGGAAGAAGAAATCTCTCACTTCTCTCCCTCTCTAACACTCTTAGAGAGGAGTTCACACTTAAACTCACCACAAAAACTTAAAACTCTAAAGAAATAAATGACTAATCGACTATAAGTGGCTGTGGGGAATGTGGAATAGCGTGAAAGAGAGTGGAAAGCAGTCAGAAGATGCGAAGGGGTGGTTTTTTCTGATCAATTTATGCTTTAAAAAGAGTCTAATGTTGGTTTTCCAATAGTTGCATCTAAAAACCCTTCAAAAAGCATTCAAATTTGTTGAATCTTCTAGATACAGGTGGCCCGTGAACTCTCTATTAAATGTCGGCGCCTATTCTAGCGCTATCGGCGCCAATGGCCCGTGAACTCTCTATTAAATGGCGTCGTCGGCGCTGCTCCCGGCGCCGTCGGTGTTGAGGATAGTTCGGCTTCTATTCTGTATGTCTGTGTCATCGGCGTCCATCCTGGCGCCATCGACGCTGAGTATTTCTTTAAAAATATCTTTTTGACTCCAAATTTCATCTTTTTTGGCTTCATTTTTGCTTGAAGTCCTAAAACTCAACAACCTGTAATAAAACATGAAAAATACCCTCCTTTAAAGCGCAAATCACCAAAAATGAGTACAAAATATAGGTCTAATAATGCATATATTTTTGTTGTATCAGGAAAACTGCCTTTCTTTTACTTAATGCAATCCCATGCCCTTGTGCCTTTTTTGCTAGTAATGTTAGATGCTTTATATGTTAAGTAGTATTATGACTAAATATTAAAATATCATCAACATATATAAGACAAAAATGTGATAATTTATTAAAAATAGTATCCATTCTTCGTTGAAATATTTTGGGGGCATTTTTTAATTCAAATGTCATTATATTCCATTGATAGTGTCCTTGGGGTGTACTAAATGCAATAAATTATCTAATATTAGGATGCATTTTTACTTGTTAGAATCCATATCTATAGTATAATTTAGAAAACCATTTGTCAGTTTTGATGTGAATAATTAGTAGTTTTTTATTAGGTAGAAAGTATCCAATAAATTTGGTATTATCATTTAGTTTTTTGTAATTAATTACCAATCTTACTTTTCCTCTTATTTTTTTGGCATGATTAGGTACAAGAAAAGTCGAACTACTATGTGGGTTGTTACTAGGTCCGATTAGCTTGGTGTCTAATAAGTCTTTAATTTGAATTTGAAATTCTATTTTATCTTCAGTTGTATATTTCATGGTTTTTACTCTTACAATAAGAGAGGAATTAATTGGTTCAATTATTGCTACTGGTCCATGTTGTTTCCAGAAGTGTAATGGGTTTTTTTTAGAATGATGGTTTAAATAATGAATTGGCAAAAGAAAGTAATTTATTAAGTTCAAAATTTTCTGGAGAGATTATAGTTCTAATGCTCATATTGTCATTAGATGGGGAAAAGTGTTGTGATTATCATAAAATCTTTTATGACATCCTATATGAAGAGAAATTACTATATTTAGATATGTAATTTTACAAATTACATGAACCATATAATATTTTATGGAGTGAAGAATTTAAAAAAATACGTCATGATGATACATCTCTAGGAAGTATAATTCATTACTTATTAGAAAAACTAGCTGAAGCATGTCAGCATCTTGATTTACATAAACAAAACAAACAATATAAACACTATTTTTATTGCAAGAAATCTGATTTAGTTTTGCAACAATGAGGATGCTCTACCTCTCATAACAATTGTAATTTTTCTACAAAATATAAAAACAATAAATTCTGTAGAAAAATTCCAAAAAAAAATTTCAATCTTAATAAAAGAACATTTAGAAAAAGAAACAAAAATGAGAAAGATATTAACAATACAGATATTAGAAAAATTAGATGTTGGATTTGTAAAAAAAGGCATTATGCTAATAAATGTCCCCTAAAGACAAAAAAAGCNAGAAGAAGTATGCTTCTCTTTGTGTATACCATATACAGTGTTAGATAAATATCTTTGCGAAATTCTTGGACCAAATCTTGATTTTATGGGTCGATGTTTTGTAGTATCAAATCTATTTTCCAAACGAGACCAAACAGAAACATAAACAGATGTATTTTGTTTGGATTTAATATCCCTCAGAATCTCTTCTTTCATTTGAGGGGATATTGTGTGTCCCATTCGCCTGAGTAACTCAGGGACTGAACAACCTTCTTTGACAGCCAATTGTTGAAAAACTGTACTGACTTAAGAAATGGGATGGAATTTCTTCCTTCCCCTACTCTGTTTACGAGAGATTGGCAGAGTAGCAGCTATGTTTTGGACATTTTCGTGTCCATCGGTATTCATAAGAGGATAGAATTTGCTTCCTCTCAGTAGTGGATAGATTTCTGATAATTCTTCTTCCTTCTAAGTAAGTGTTTTCTCAGGGATCTGAATTTTAGTTGCTTTTCGGGCTTTCCTGTTACGGTTTCTTCTCTGAGACCGGGTTAACGGTACAGTCTTTGAACTTGATCCGATTTTGAAAGTTGAAGGTAAGGCAGTTAACCCTTCAGTCAGATTTTCTTTTTTCACAATTTCTTTTCCCTTAGTATCGGGGACAACTGTCTTTGTTGGTGTTATAGCGACAGTAGCAGAGGATTTGATTTTCTTGTGAACAGGAAAGTCATCAAGGGAGTTCAAGTTGAATTCAGCAGCTGGCTCCTGTACTTCTGGAGCAGCAACTTTCACAACAACAAAAGGAGCCTTCCCAAGGGTGACCTCAAGTTCTTCAAATCCT
>JXCR01144970.1:221206-243887 GCA_002079205.1 Phalaenopsis hybrid cultivar | reverse complement strand
GAAGAAAAAAAAGTGAGGAAGGAGAAGCCTGAGGATTAGTACCTAATCAAAAATTGGTTCTACATTTGATCTTCTTAAAGCATAAGACTTGAGAAAATCTTAAGCTTATAGATATAAGATAATAAGTAAAATTATTCTTAATAAAAATTTTTAAGTGGAGATAATAAAAGAACTAAATTCTAAATTTGGAAGACTTACAACATTTCTGAATTAGATAGGAACTCATATTTTCATCTTTCTTAACATTAAAAATTTCTAAACTTTAAGTTGGTCTCATTTACTGAAGATTTTTTTTTGTAAATTGGAATACTATATTTCTAAATCTAAATTTTAGTAACTCCTAAAGAAACACATATACATATCATACATATTTGGTTTTCTTGAGAACAAGTAACATTTTAAGTTTGGGGGATTTTGTACGTCTAAAATAAATAGTGTTTTTAGACACATTTTTATACTTATTTTTGAGATATTACATTTTAATGGAAGGTATTGTTGTGTTTTTCTTTCAAGTACATGTAAAAAGGTGAAAAATGCTTAAAGGAGTGAAAAAGAATCAAATTTGGAGCAAATAGGTGAAAAATGTGCAAAAAGTTTTTTGGCGCCTAAGCGCTAGATCTGTCGCTTAAGCACCAGTTAAATAGAGAAGGTCGCGCCTAAGCACTAGAGACCCTGCGCTTAAGTGCCAGTGGCAGTTATTGGAAGAGTAAATTTTGTTTTTATAAATTTTGAAGAAGTTTTTTAGGCACCTATTGGCTTAATAGATGGTTACAACCACCATGGACGAAAATTATTGTGAAATGATGCATCTCTTGGGGAAATACATCAAATTAAGACACATTTTGAAAAGATGCAAAGGCACCTTTTGGAGAATTATAAAAGAAGGAAGATTGAGACTTTGAAAGGGGTCCTGAAAGTATTGGGAAAGTTTTGAAAGTTTTAAAATTGGGGAGTTAGTTGGAGTAATTTTCAGGCACCACATATTTATCCTTTTTATTTTAGTTTTATATTAAGAGTGTTGTAAAAGAGAAGAGATTCAAAGGAACTTCAAGAGTTTGGTTGGAGGATTTGAGATAAGTTTTTATCTTTTGTTTTAGACAACTTTTGATTTTAATTGAGACTTGTTGTTGGCTTGACAATGATTTCTACTTTTAAACTAAAGTGTGGTTTTGTTTTCTCCATCGATTTTGAGTAGTTTTATTTATCTTTCTTCTTAAAAGGATAAGTAATTTAGTGTTAGATGGAAGTTGTGGAGAGTATTGATCTTTAATATTGGAAGAAGTTGTGATGATTTAAATTTGTGTACTTCATTTACTTCTTGATTTGGTCAATCCAGATGTTAAAATTTGTTGTGAGAATATGTATGTACTAGGCTGGTATTGTCTCAGTCAACAACTCAAAAGAATCGCATGAGGTTGTATGAATGAGAATGTAGTTCAATGATTGACTACAAATAAATAAGGAAATATTCATTGAAGGTGTAGAGTTAGAGGACTTTAAAGTGACAGGTTAAAGATCCCAACTTGGTTTATTATTTTAAGTTCTGATACAAGATGTTAGCCCCCATGAGGAGGGAATCAAGAGAACTTTAGAGTAAGAGCTATTATCTTCGCTGCCTAGCCGGCCTTCAGAACTATTCAAACTTTAAATTAGCCAATGTTTTTTATAGCATCTCTAGTAAGGGTAATGAATATTATTGCTCCTATTTGGCACAACACAATATGCATACTTCCACAACAAAATTCTTATACTTATTACTGATTCATGATAAGGAAAAAAATATTTTCATATTTAGTGATTTTCTTTTACAAAAACTCAAGTTATCTTTTTAAGTTTTTCCTATTTTTGTCAAAATATTAAAATTACCAAAAATATTTAAACTTTCTTTACTGCAAAAACGTCTTTAGTTTAAATAATTATCTTTTTAAAAATAAAAAGTTTTCCGAAAAGTGCATATTGCATATCTTCTCTATGGGTTCAATATTCAGGTCTTAATCAAAATGTCTTATATTACTTGATAATGATACGTATACTTGGGTAGTATCCTAATATATATAAATTAAAAGTTAAATTCTTGTTTTTCTTCAGGATCAAGTTTTTAATTTTGTTGCAAAATAAAGAAATATAAGTAAAAAATATAATCAGAATTATTTTTATACTGTTGCATCTAAGCAGTTATCGGGGATCAGTATCTTCCTAGCCTAGCCACAGATTTAGGGACTAAACCCAAGATTAGTTAATGATTTTCTATAACACTAAATCACTGTAGAAAATTAAAATTAATCCTTTAAACCATTTATTTCATCTCATTTCACAAAAAACTCATCGTAGTGGGAAAGATGTTTTTTCATATAAGAAACTTCATCACATAATCATAGTTTAGTAATTACTGTTTTAAACTTTGCATTTAAATTTTGCTAGTATATTATAATTTAACTTTGATAACATTTAAAACATTCAAAATTAGTGACAGTAATTTCGTTGTATTTCTGTGAATTTCCTAGTTAATTTATCATCTCAAATTTAAACCTTTGTCGTGGGATTGATATTTGAGACTTAAATAGAAAGTCTTATATTACATGACAACATTAAGTGCTTAACATTATTATTCATAAAATTCAACATCAAATTTTTGGCATTGTTGTAAAGCAAAGTCAACTTTATAAAATTTACATAACTATAATTCAGCAGGGATCATCTATTGAAAATTGTTACCAGTCATTTCTTCTATTAAAGAGTATGCTTCATCAAATAGTTTTGACATTAGTGATCCTCCTGTAGCAACAGTTATAATAGATCTAAGTGATCCTACTATTCCATTGTAAAAAGTTTGAATTATTAACCAATCTGGTAAAGCATGTTGTGAATATTTTCTAAGGAGATTCTTAAATCTTTCTCAGGCTTCATATAACGATTCCCCTTCAAACTGACAAAAAAATGTAATATAGTTTCTAAGCTTAGTAGTTTTCAAGGATGAAAAATATTTAGTCAAAAATTTTTGTGATAATTCTCCTGAAATTTTAATAGATCTAGGTGTTAATGACTTTAACCAAGCTTTAACTTTATCCCTTAAGAAAAAAGAATAAAAGTCTAAGCTAACAACATCATTAGACACTCCATCATATTTAAAAGTAGCACATATTTCAAAAAAACTAGCAAAATGTAAGTTGGGAACTTCAGTAGGTGTTCTTCCAAACTGATTACTTTGTATCATTTGGATAATAACAGGTTTAAGCTCAAATGATATAGTAGCACATCATTATTTTGAATAGTTAAGTTAAGTTCATCTGCTGTCAGATTAGCATAATCTTTTAAAGGTCTTTATCGATTTTCATTAATTTGATTATCTAAGTTATTCATCATTTTGGTCAAGTTTTTACTTTCTTTTTGTTATTTTCAAATTTTTCTAATAGTAAGTTAAAATTTCGAATTGTAAGATACTAAACCTTCAANTGTCATTAGATGGGGAAAAGTGTTGTGATTATCATAAAATCTTTTATGACATCCTATATGAAGAGAAATTACAATATTTAGATATGTATTTTTACAAATTAAATGAACCATATAATATTTTATGGAGTGAAGAATTTAAAAAAATACATCATGATGATACATCTCTAGGAAGTTATAATTCATTACTCATTAGAAAAACTAGCTGAAGCATGTCAGCATCTTGATTTACATAAACAAAACAAACAATATAAACAATCTTTTTATTGCAAGAAATCTGATTTACTTCTGCAACAATGGGGATGTTCTACCTTTCATAACAATTGTAATTGTTCTACAAAATATAAAAAGAAAAAATTCTGTAGAAAAATTCCAAAAAAAAAATTTCAATTCTAATAAAAGAACATTTAGAAAAAGAAACAAAAACGAGAAAGATATTAACAATACATATATTAGAAAAATTAGATGTTCGATTTGTAAAAAAGGGCATTATGCTAATAAATGTCCCCAAAAGACAAAAAAAGTCACGTAAAATCTGTAGCCATCAAAGAAGAAAATAATCTTGAACCTATATTTGATTTTACTGATATCGATAGTGAAGAAGAAATATATCAGTTAACAGACACTGAAAATGACTTAATAAGTTATTCTGATAATAAAATAGAATAATACTCNCCTATATTTGATTTTACTGATATCGATAGTGAAGAAGAAATATATCAGTTAACAGACACTGAAAATGACTTATTAAATACAAGTTATTCTGATAATGAAATAGAATAATACTTTATTCTAATTAATGGAAGAAATCCAAGATTCAGATATAATTAATGATAACTCACTTGAATATGAAAAACATATTATTTTATCAGAAAAAGCTTATAATAAAATAAGTAAGGCATCAAAATTCAAATTTTCCATTTTGCCCCCAATACTCTCCACTTTATAACTTATCAAATATAACTCAAATGACTTTGAAATTTTCTGGTATCCCACTCATCAGCCAATCAAAATATGNGAATATGAAAAACATATTATTTTATCAGAAAAAGCTTATAATAAAATAAGTAAGGCATCAAAATTCAAATTTACCATTTTGCCCCCAATACTCTCCACTTTATAAATGATCAAATATAGCTCAAATGACTTTGAAATTTTCTGGTATCCCACTCATCAGCCAATCAAAATATGAGAGAAGAAAATCTGATTTTTTCAATCTTCATTTAATTTATATAATTATTTTAACTCAAAAAATAGGATTTTCAATATTTATTTATTTAGTGAAACAAAGCAAAGTTTTTATTCATGGAAGAACTATTAGAGGTTCATGTAGGTCAGATAATCACTTGGANATGTGATTTTTTCAATTTTTATTTAATTTATATAATTATTTTAACTCAAAAAATAGGATTTTCAATATTTATGTATTTAGTGAAACAAAGCAAAGTTTTTATTCATGGAAGAATTATTAGAGGTTCATGTAGGTCAGATAATCACTTGGAAAAATTTCATAATTTCTCAAATTATATTTTTTATTAAAATTATTTATTGATTTTAGTGATTAATTAAATAGAAAATATGTTTTAATTTCAAAAATTGCTTTCTATACTTTTCTTAAATTTCCCCAAATCCATAGAACTCAGAGGAATAAAGTTTTTATTTTTACAAATTTTATTTTATTTATTATAATTATTTTAAAGGAAAATCAAGAAAAATACATTTTTGGCTTTTAAAAATACATAGCTAAATCAGGAAAATTAAGAAAAATATTCTATAGGGTAGAAAGTGATCAGGGAACAATTAGGAAAAATTTTGGGCATTTTCATCTTTTTGAAATTTTTGATTGTTTTTAGTTATTTTCAATCCAAAAAGTAGCTCAAAAATAAACTAATTATTTAAATTAAATTTAATTTTCCCTAAGTGACCCTGATCATAAGGAACTCAGNATACATAGCTAAATCAGGAAAATTAAGAAAAATATTCTATAGGGTAGAAAGTGATCAGGGAACAATTAGGAACAATTTTGGGCATTTTCATCTTTTTGAAGTTTTTTATTGTTTTTAGTTATTTTTATTCCAAAAAGTAGCTAAAAAATAAACTAATTATTTAAATTAAATTTTATTTTCCCTAAGTGACTCTGATCATAAGGAACTCACAAAACCACTTTTCCTAATTATATTTAATTTATTATAATTTTTTTAATGCAAAAAAACCATTTTACTTAGAAAATGGACTTTAGTGATCAAACTAATTTAACTGTGTTTCAAATTTTTATAGTGAGTTAAGATAATCATTATTTACAGTGTGGAATCATTTTTGTTAATTTTTTAATATTATTTTATTGATTCTATCTTTAGTTAGTTTTTATGATTTAATTAACCATAGTAATTTAAATAGACATTTAAACTTAATTTATATTTTTCTAAGAGTTCTCTGATCATACGGTACTTACCAAAACAAGTCCCATATTTTTCTGATTCATATTGTAGTTTATATAATTATTTTAAGCAAAAACAGACAACAAGGCTTGAAAATTAAGGTTTTGAAAATTAGAGATGCTCTCTAACCTTGGAAAAATAAGAGAACATCCCTGTTATCATGAGCAATCAACCCATAAAGTTCAAGTCATGGTGATTATTATTTACTTAATTACAATTAAAATGGCCCAAGGGTATTTAATTAATTAAAAATCATAGACATGTTAAATAATTTTTTTTATTCCACATTATTTTTCTCTGTTCATTGAGCAAGAGGTTATTTTTATTTTATTTTTCTAATTTTTCTACATCAAGTTATCGATTTTCTAAGTTCTGGAATTTAAAATAAATAAAAAATAACACATTTTCCTACTTATCCATGTCAACCTACGTCACTCTGAACATTCCACGCGTCGCCATGCTACTAGACGTCTCCATCCGCGTCAGCTGCCACGCCAGTCGTGTTTTATGTTCTGTTTGCTCGTCTGACTCCTCCTTTGTTGTTTGATCGATACACGCGCAAACGGATGACATCCTTTCATTGTCCCCATCTGTTATAAATTGAGGACTGTCCATACTAAAACACTTCAATCTCACTCGATACTCAACCAAATCACTCACAGTTTGTTTTTATAGCTTCATCTAGTCGAGGCGAACACATCCATATGGCTAGATACAATTGAAATTAACATTATTTTCACAATTGATGGAACCGAGCAGGATTTTAGGTTTAGGGTTTGTGATTTATACGTTAGCCCAAGAGGTGAGGTCTCAATTGGGTTGGTTGTAGATGTTTGTTGTAACTCCACGAAGCTCCTGTAAGCATCAATTTGAACTAAGGTTGAGCCTAGGCGGGAGTTCGGTCAAGGCGTGATGCTAACTTGGTCTAAAAGTGAGTTAGAGTGCTCAACAAAGGGGGATTTCGATGGGAACTTCCTTGTTTGGTCTGAGGAAGCTTTTTAATAGTTTAATTTAAGCTTTGGTGGAATTTAATGGGATGACAAAAAACACCTTAGATTTTGAACTCAAATTTGAGCTCAGATGGTGGATTTCAGTGGGGAAAATGGTGAGATTGATCTTAAGAAGTCTTAGAGAAGCTCTGGAAATAAATTGACAGAATTTCCCCAAGGATTTTGGCACACTTGGAAGTTGGGGCATTTGATGGGGTTTCTTATAGCCATGGCCAAGGGAAGGGTCTCGAGCTCTGATTGGCTACTGCAAGAAGGCTAAGGTGGAGGGCTGAGCGATGAAAACATCTAATGGGGAAGTGCCATAGTGGATGGATTCAATTTTGGGCTTAAAGGAGGGAAGGTCTCCTCGGATTTGAGCTTTTTGGTGACTAGGGTGGCTGACCAGAAGGGAGGTGGTGTCTAGCTGAGTCAGGGAGGATTAGGGAAGTCGCAGTTGTGATTACATTGGAGGTTTGATGGCTGATGGCATGGGGGGAAGATTTTAGCCAAAATGGAGAGCATATCTCCTTAATTTGGGGGACCCTTGGTCCATGGCTGGGTCTTGGGAGATCTGTTTAGTATTCTAGGTGGCTAACTAAGGCAGGAGAGGGAGAAGATTGATTAATGCAAAAGATTTGAGTAAATTTGGGGTTTAGGTTCAAAAAAGGGCTTTGGTTTGAACTTGGATCTTGGTTGGGTTTGGGTTTAGACTCGGGTCAAGTGATTGATCAAATTGACTTAGATAATTGTCATGAGAAGTTTTAAAAAGAAATTGGGTGATTATGATATGATTTGGAAGTTAAATTTAGTGGAATTTTGGCTCGTGGTCAATTTTGGGGCATTTGGGCTATACATGGGTTTGGATTGGGCTAGGGTTTGGATTTGGTTCAATTGATGGCTCAAATTGCTTCAAGGGACTGTGATGAAGTGTTTTGGATATCAATTGGGTGGAAATTGTGAAGTTGTTCAATTTGCTGACATTTGGGCTTTAGGGTAAAATTGGGGGTTTTGATTTAGGTTTGATTTGGGTGAGGATTGAGGCTAGGACAAGGCAAATTGGAGGCTCAAATTGATTAAGGGAAATGTTATGAAGAGTTTGGAACTCAAAAATGGAGAAATTGATTTGATTATGGGGTTTGATTTGGGGCATTTGAGTGTATGGTCAAAATTGGGGATTTTGAGTGAGCTTGAATTTGGTTTGAAATTGAGTTCAATTGAGCTTCAATTTGGTTTCAATTGGGATTGGGCATGATGAATTTTGATTTGGAATTGAAATTGGGGAAGGTTGGAGTCAATTTTGGTTTCAATTGGGGATTAGGCATGATGAATTTTGATTAAGGGTAATTGGGCCCTAAAGGCAAAATTGGGATTTTGATAAAAATTGGTTAAATTAGTCAAATTGGACTTTATGAGTGGTGAAGATTGGTTTTGAAATTGTTCGAAATGATTTTTGGATGTTTTGGGAAAATTTGGGCCATGTGATGTATTTTAGTAATTCTGACAAAGTTAGGTGTAGTTTTAGAATTTTGAAAATTTTGGAATGTTTTGGGCAATTTGGGTGGTTTAAAAGAGTTTGAGATGATTTTTGGATAAAATTGGATAATTTGGGTAATTTTTGAAAATTTAGGGTTTCAAAAGGTAATTTGGTAGATTTGAAAAAGTTTGGGGCCAAAAGGTTAAATTGGGTATTTGGGTAGAGTAAGATGAGTTGAGGATATTAACCATAAAATTACCCATTTTTGAGCCATGAGACCAAGGGAACTCCCACTATAGATCCTCCATGTGTTGGTTAGTCAAACCCTAGCCTAGGACTAATGGTTTAGGGGACCATCCACAAGAGTTTCCAAAACAGTAAGGGATCAACCTAGGAATGTTTGGTTAAGGGTTGAGGTTGTGAGAGTAGGTGAGGAGTATCAAGTGTGTGTGCAAGACTGACCAAGACCACACCACCCAAGGCTAACCTTAAGGACAAACAGTCCTATAAGGGCTTCTCTTGTGCTCCCCCATCTTGGTTCCACCTAATAAGTGCTAGAGGTTAGAACCAACAAATGGAACTTTAAGATGAGCAAAGAAGAGATTTATAATTTCTAATGGCGAGGGTTCCTCTACTAATTTTCTAGGAATAATCAACAGAAAAGTCCTATGACTAGATCCTATGCTTCTAAGGAAGAAACTAGACCTCAACCAAAAGTGAGGTCAACAATGCAGAAGGCAGAGGGAAAAGTTGGGTGTTGCATGAGATGTGAACCATGTATGAGTAGTTAGTCACATAGGTCACAGTGGTGAGCTCAAAGGCCTGTATTAGGAGCTACATGAGCTGTCAATAATGTAGGTTATAGTTGGTAATGTAAATCATAGTTGATCGCATAGACGGTATTGGTATAATGCAATAACGTCCATAGATCGTAGAGGCTGAAGTTAGGATTTGCATGGTTGTGAGTCGCATAGGTCATAGATGGTCATATAGATCGTAGTAGAGAGTTGAAGTAACATTTGTAGGTCACAGAGGACGAAGTTGGGAGTAGCATGAGCTGTGGAACACATAAGCTATAGTTTGTCATATAAGCCATGGTGAGCTACTCTAACGATTGTAGGCTGTAGAGATCAAAGTTGGTAGCTACATGAGTTGTGGACCATGTAGACTATAATTGGTCACATAGGCCATAGTGGCGATCCACAATAAAGTTTGTACATCATAGAGGCCGTAGTTGAAAGTTGCATGAGTTATATACTACGTAGGTTGTAGTGGCGAGTAGCGATAGCTTCTTTAGGCCACAAGTTGGAGTTGAGTTTCAGGAGCTTGTAGATCATATATGTTGTAGTCAGTCACGTTGGTCATAGTGCAAAGTTGCAATAATGTCCATAAGTCGTAGAGAATGAAGTTGAGAGTTACATTAGTTGTGAAACATGGAGGTCGTAGTTGGGCACATAAGATGTAGTAGATAGATGCAAGGACAGAACTTCAGGAGTTCGAAGAAAGTCATTACATGCAAGATGCATTGTTACACCATCATTGGGGTGTGTCGTTATACTATCTTCGCAACGCGTCACTGCATCTTATATGGGGCACATCATTACAACGTATTCACAGCATATTATTGCTTTGCAGGGTACTTTGCCACTTCACAATGCATGCCAGGATTTTGCAGCATATGTCGGAATTCTACAAAGGGTTTTTGTGGCAACAAGCAGGTGTTGACCGATTGTGGTTAATGATGGCCGATAGTGTTTGTCGACTGCAAGAGTAAATGACAATCGTTTAACTTTTGATGTAAAACTCTGAACTTCATATACTTCTCCTTGCGATCCCGCTCCAAGCTCAGGTTCGCATTCAACTCTTCGACCCCCTTCCATGAAAGTGATAGGGTTCTATTTATAGACTCTGGAAAAGTCCTTCCTATAAAAAGAGAAAGGAATCTGAACTACCATCAAACAACCTAGAGATATTCCCACAATCGAATGACAATTTATGAGCATTTGAGCGTCTAAACGATGTCAAAATTGAATAATCTTAGACTCGTTGAATTTATCTTGTCGAGACACTATATTTAATAATAAGCTTATTATATTTGAAATTCATTCCATCTTAGAACTAAAAATCAAAATTTTTTAAAAATAGTTTGGCATTTTGTTTTGGGCTTGATCTGACTAGGACTGGATCATTTTTAGTGTCATTTTGTCTGTCTCGTCGAGACATTTAAGTTGACTGAGTTCACTAAAATAAGAGTTATGATTAATTTTTTATCTGAGTTTGAATGTGTTTTTTTAGGAAAATGCCCCACGATTTGTACTAATCACCTTGAGATGCATGCCAAAGGTTAAAATTTGTTGATGATATATCAAAAGAAAACACAAAACCCGTTCTTAAAATATGCATCATATAAAAATAAAATGACACAATTCGCATTATATTTTGTTGAATAGTCTTCACCCAAAGAGATACAAAAGACTAGGTAAAGCAGCATGTAGAGTAGAACATAGAACAAGCATTAAACAATAGTAGNATATATATATATATATATATATATATATATATATATATATATATATATATATATATATATCTATATTATTTTATTTTTTATATTTTATTTATAAATTTCCTAATTTACCAAATCTATTTAATTTACTGTTACCTTCCCCGGCAACAACGCCAAAAACTTAATCTCCAAAAATATAGTTGTAAATTTATAAAGTTGACTCCGTTTTACAATGATGCCAAAAACTTGTTGTAGTATTTTATGAATAATAATGTTAAGCACTTAATGTTGGGATTTTACGCAAGTATACGTATCGTTATCAAGTAATACAATACATTCTATTTAAGTCTCAAATATCAATCCCACGAGGAAGATTTAAATTTGAAATGATAAATTAACTAGGAAGTTCACAGAAATAAGATGAAATTACTGTCACTAATTTTGAATGTTTGAGATACCATCAGAACTAATTTATTAACTACTAGTAAAATTTAAATGCAATGTTTAAAACACTAACTACTAAAGTATTTTTATGTGATGAAGTTTTCTAATATGAAAAAGCATCTTTCCCACTGCAATAAGTTTTTGGTTAAATGAGATGAAATAAATGGTTTAAATATGTATTGTGTCAAATATGAGCAATTTTAATTATTTACCCTGATTCATTGTTATAGAAAATCATTGGTTAATCTCAGGTTTAGTCCCTAAATCCGTCGCTAGGCTAGGAGGATACTGGCTCTTACTTCAGAGCTCCCACTTCCCTTCCCCTGAAGGCTAACTCTCGCTTTAGTTCTTAAGACATAAAGTCAAATTGGGGATTTTAGTTTGTCACCCTAAAATCTCCAATTCTACGCCCAACAATATATATTTATCTATTTATTTTCACTTAATTCCATGAACGAAACACTTCATGGAATTAAATGTGATTCTCACTTTATTGTAAAACTCATACTCCACTTCCCAGATCATATGTTTCACAACATATTTTAGCAATTCAATTAGTCAGATCAAAAAGTAAATTAATAACGGTGTTGAAAAACCATCAAAATTTATTTTATACTTTAACATTGGCACATCCAAATTATCTCTTCATTTCACCATATCTTTGATTAGGGAGAAAAATGAAGGAAACTACTCAGAATTTATGAGAAAGATACAACAAAACATAAATTTCATATATAAAATAAAGTTCATACAACAATAATAAATAAACAACATATATCTGAAACTCTTTCTCAAAATAAATCCTTTGTAGTCTCTCTTAGGAAATGGAGGAAGAATAAATCTCTCACTTCTCTCTCTCCAACACTCTTAGAGAAGAATTCACACTTAAACTCACTATAAAAACTCAAAACTATAAATAAAATAAATGACTAAATTGACTCTAAGTGGCTATAAGGAATGTGGAATAGCGTGGAAAAGAGTGGAAAGCGGTTGAAGGGTGTGAAGGGGCACGAAGGGGCTCTTTTCTAATCAATTTCAACTCTAAATAGAGCCTAAGATCAGTTTTTTAATATGTGCATCCAAAACTCTTCAAAAGCGTCCAAATTCGTCAAATCTTCTATAAATATGCCCTACATTGACACTGATGTCGGTCATTTAATTAGACCGCACTCTTTGTCAAATGGCATCGTCGACGCTGAACATTTCTTCAAAAATTCCATTTTGACTCCAAATTCCATCATTTTTGCTTCATTTTTGCTCCAAGTGCTAAAAATAAACAACCTGCAATCAAACATGAAAATACATTTCTTTAAAGTGTAATATCACAAAAAATAAGTATAAAATATGGGTCTAAAAAGTGCATATATTTTTGGTGTATCAGTGGTTTTTCTAAAGGAACTTGTATTAGTTCATTTTCATTGTGGTCTCTTTCAATCTCTTCCTTCTCCTCCTCAATTTTAGTTTTTCTTTTGATTCTTGTTTCAACTTCTTTTCCACTTCGTAATTGAATAGCTTTAATTTGCTCCTTATTTTGATCTTTTGGATTAACTTCCACAGTACTCGAAAGAATTCCTGAAGTTTTGTTACTAAGTGCAGTAGCAATATGTTCTAATAGATTTTCAATATTTCTAATTGTAGCCCCTTAATTTTTTATTTGATTTCCCATATTCAACATTACTTTTTCTATCTTTAACTTCTTTTTCCTTAACTTGTGGGTTAGGGTTAGAGTTAAATCCAGGAGGATAATAAGGTCAATAATTAGGATTTCCTTGGTTGTTTAAATTTCTTGAGGGGTTCACTGAATTGTTATAATTATTTCAACTAAAATTAGAGTGATTTTCCATTTAAGATTATAATAATTAGAATAGGGATTGTTGTTTTGATTATTTATAGCATTCAAAGTTTCATAGGATGATTGAGTATCAATTATCTGCCCTAGTAAATTTTCCTCTAATACTGGTGGTATTTGAGAATAGTTTACTCCAATTTGATCAATCTTTTTTGATATAATAATAATTTGAGATGCTAAAGTAGACATTGCATCAGAGTCATGAATACTGGCTACTCTCTTAGGATTTACTCGTTCAGAGGGTCATTGAAAATTGTTAGTAGACATTTCTTTTATTAAAAAGCATGCTTCGTCAAAAGGTTTTGACATTAGTGATCCACCTGCAGCAGCATCTATAATAGATCCAATTGATCCTACTAATCCATTGTAAAAAAATTAAATTATTAACCAATATGGTAAAGCATGGTGTGGACATTTCCTAAGGAGATCTTTAAATCTTTCTCAGGCTTCATATATCGATTCCCCTTTAAACTAACAACAAGATGTAATATCATTTCTAAGCTTAGCAGTTTTTGAATGTGGAAAATATTTAGCAAAAAATTTTTGTAATAGTTCTTCCCAAGTTTTGATAGATCCAAGTGTTAATGAACTTAACCAAGCTTTAGTTTTATCCCTTAATGAAAAAGGAAAAAGTCTAAGTCTAACAGCATCATCAAACACTCCATCATATTTAAAAGTAGCACATATTTTAAGAAAACTAGCAAGATGTAAGTTGAGATCTTCAGTAGGTGTTTCTCCAAATTGATTTTGTTGTACCATTTGGATAATAACAGGTATAAGCTCAAATGAATAAGGACAACATCAGGATTTTGAATAGTCAAGTAAAGTTCATCTGCTGTCAAATTAGCATATTCTTTTAAAGATCTTTGTCAATTTTTATTTATTTGATTATCTAAGTTATTCGTCATTTTGTTCATTATTTTAATTTATTTTTGTTGTTTTCAAATTTTCAAATAGTACGTTTTAATTCTGAATCGTAAGGTACTAAACCTTCAGATCCAATATTTTGCATAACTAAATATAATAAGCAAAGAAAAATTTCTTAAAAATATTCTTAAATATAAATATATTAATTTTTATGATTTTTTATGTTTTTAATAATAATTTTTTATATTTTATCTCTAAATTTCCTAATTTACCAAATTTATTTAATTTACTGTTACCTTCCCCAGCAACAACGCAAAAAAAATTTATCCCAAAAATATAGTTTTATAAAACTTATAAAGTTGACTCTACGTTACAAAGATGCCAAAAACTTGATGTGTTATTTTATGAATAAGAAATTTAAGCAATTTATATTGGGATTCTATGCAAGTATACGTATCGTTATCAAGTAATATAAAACTTTCTATTTAAGCCCCAAATATGAATCCCACGATGAAGTTTAAATTTGAAATGACAAATTAACTAGGAATTTCACAAAAATAAAATGAAATTATTGTCGCTAATTTTGAATTATTTGAGATATTATCAGAACTAAATTATTAACTACAAGCAAAGCTAAAATGCAAAGTTTAAACAGTAACTACTAAACTATGTTTTATGTGATGAAGTTTTCTACTATGAAAAAGAATATTTCCCACTGCAATGAGTTTTTTGTAAAATGAGATGAGATAAATGGTTTAAATATGCATCGTGCCAAATAGGAAATCATTGGCTAATCTCAGGTTTAGTCCCTAAATCTGTGGTTATGCTAGGAGGATACTGGCTCTCATTACAGAGCTCCCACTTCCCTTCCCCTGAAGGCTAAGACTCACTTTAGTTCTTAAACACTAAGACCGAATTAGTGATTTTAGTCTGTCACAACAAAATCTCCAATTCTACACCCAACAAATTACATCTCCTTATTTATTTGCACTTAATTCCATGAACTAAATACTCCTTCATAGAATTAAATGTGATTCTTACTCTTGTTGTAGAACTCATACTCCATTTCCCGCATCATATGTTTCATAACAAATTTTAACAATTCAATTGGTTAGATCAAAAAGTAAATTAAGAACGGAGTTGAAGAACCATCACAATTTATTTTATATTTTAAAATTGACACATCCAAATTATCTCTCCATTTCACCATATCTCAGAGTAAGGAGAAAGATAAAGGAAACTACTCAAAATTCATGAGAAAGATACAACAAAACATAAATTTTATATATAAAATAAAGTTCATACAATAATAATAAACAAACAACACTTATCTGAAACTCTTTCTCAAAGCAAATCCATTGTAGTATCTCTTTGAAGATGTAGGAAGAAGAAATCTCCCACTTCTCTCCCTCTTTAACACTCTTAAAGAAGAGTTCGCACTTAAACTCACCATAAAAATCTAAAACTCTAAAGAAATAAATGACTAATCGACTATAAGTGGCTGTGGGGAATGTGGAATAGCGTGAAATAGAGTGGAAAGCAGCCAGAAGATGCGAAGGGGTGGTCTTTTCTGATCAATTTCTGCTCTAAACAGAGTATAATGTTGGTTTTCCAATAGATGCATCCAAAAACCCTTCAAAAAGCATCCAAGTTTGTTGAATCTTCTAGATACAGGTGGCCCGTGAACTCTCTATTAAATGTCGGCGCCTATTCTAGCGATGTCGGCGCCAGTGGCCCGTGAACTCTCTATTAAATGGCGTCGTCGGCGCTGCTCCTGGCGCCGTCGGTGTTGAGGATAGTTTGGCTTCTATTCTGTATGTCTGCATCATCGGCGTCCATCCTGGCGCCATCGACACCGAGTATTTCTTTAAAAATATTTTTTTGACTCCAAATTTCATCCTTTTTGCTTCATTTTGCTTCAAGTCCTAAAACTCAACAACCTGTAATAAAAAATGAAAAATACCCTCCTTTAAAGCGCAAATCACCAAAAATGAAAAATACCCTCCTTTAAAGCGCAAATTACCAATCTTACTTTTCCTCTTATTTTTTTGGCATGATTAGGTACAAGAAAAGCTGGACTACTATGTGGGCTGTTACTAGATTCGATTAGCTTGGTGTCTAATAAANTCAAGTTATCGATTTTCTAAGTTCTGGAATTTAAAATAAATAAAAAATAACACATTTTCCTACTTATCCATGCCAAGCTACGTCACTCCGAACTTTCCACGCGCCGCCGTGCTACTAGACGCCGCCATCCGCGTCAACTGCCACTCAAGCCGTGTTTTATGTTTTGTTTGCTCGCCTGACTCCTCCTTCGTTGTTTGATCGATACACGCGCAAACGGATGACATCCTTTCATTGTCCCCATCTATTATAAATTGAGGATTGTCCATACTAAAACACTTCAATCTCACTCGATACTCAACCAAATCACTCACACTTTGTTCCTATAGCTTCATCTAGTCGAGGCAAACACATCCATATGACTAGATACAATTGAAATTAACATTATTTTCACAATTGATGGAACCGAGCAGGATTTTAGGTTTAGGGTTTATGATTTATACGTTAGCCCAAGAGGTGAGGTCTCAATTGGGTTGGTTGTAGATGTTTGTTGTAACTCCACGAAGCTCTTGTAAGCACCAATTTGAGCTAAGGTTGAGCCTAGGAGAGATTTCGGTCAAGGCGTGATGCTACCTTGGTCTAAAAGTGGGTTAGAGTGCTTAACAGAGGGGGATTTCGATGGGAACTTCCTCGTTTGGTCTGAGGAACCTTTTTAATAGTTTAATTTAAGCTTTGGTGGAATTTAATGGGATGACAAAAAAACACCTTAGATTTTCAACTCAAAATTGAGCTCAGATGATGGATTCCAGTGGGGGAAAATTGTGAGATTGATCTTAAGAAGTCTTAGAGAAGCTCTGGAAATAAATTGACAGAATTTCCCCAAGGATTTTGGCACACTTGGAAGTTGGGGCATTTGATGGGGTTTCTTATAGCCATGGCCAAGGGAAGGGTCTCGAGCTCTGATTGGCTAGTGCAAGAAGGCTAAGGTGGAGGGCTGAGCGATGAAAACATCTAATGGGGAAGTTTCATAGTGGATGGATTCAATTTTGGGTTTAAAGGAGGGAAGGTCTCCTCAGATTTGAGCTTTTTGGTGACTAGGGTGGCTGACCAGAAGGGAGGTGGTGTCTAGCTGAGTCAGGGAGGATTAGGGAAGTCGCAGTTGTGATTACATTGGAGGTTTGATGGCTAATGGCATGGGGGGAAGAGTTTTGCCAAAATGGGAGAGCATATCTCCTTAATTTGGGGGACACTTGGCCCATGGCTGGGTCTTGGGAGATCTGTTTAGTATTCTAGGTGGCTAACCAAGGCAGGAGAGGGATAAGATTGATTAATGCAAAAGATTTGAGTAAATTTGGGGTTTAGGTTAAAAAAAAGGGGCTTTGGTTTGAACTTGGACCTTGGTTGGGTTTGGGTTGAGACTTGGGTCAAGTGATTGATCAAATTGACTTAGATAATTGTCATGAGAAGTTTTAAAAAGAAATTGGGTGATTATGATATGATTTGGAAGTTTAATTTAGTGGAAATTTGGCTTATGGTCAATTTTGAGGCATTTGGGCTATGCATGGGTTTGGATTGGGCTAGTGTTTGGATTTGGTTCAATTGATGGCTCAAATTGGTTCAAGGGACTGTGATGAAGTGTTTTGGATATCAATTAGGTGGAAATTGTGAAGTTGTTCAATTTGCTGACATTTGGGCTTTAGGGTAAAATTGGGGGTTTTGATTTAGGTTTGATTTGGGTGAGGATTGAGGCTAGGACAAGGCAAATTGGAGGCTCAAATTGATTAAGGGAAATGTTATGAAGAGTTTGGAACTCAAAAATGAAGAAATTGATTTGATTTGGGGCGTTTGAGTGTATGGTCAAAATTGGGGATTTTGAGTGAGCTTGAATTTGGTTTGAAATTGAGTTCAATTGGGCTTCAATTTGGTTTCAATTGGGATTGGGCATGATGAATTTTGATTTGGAATTGAAATTGGGGAAGATTGAAGTCAATTTTGGTTTCAATTGGGGATTGGGCATGATGAATTTTGATTAAGGGTAATTGGGCCCTAAAGGCAAAATTGGGATTTTCATAAAAATTGGTTAAATTAGTCAAATTGGACTTTATGAGTGGTGAAGATTGGTTTTGAAAGTGTTTGAAATGATTTTTGGATGTTTTGGGAAAATTTGGGCCATGAGATGTATTTTAGTAATTTTGACAAAGTTATGTGTAGTTTTGGAATTTTGAAAATTTTGGAATGTTTTGGGCAATTTGGGTGGTTTAAAAGAGTTTGAGATGATTTTTGGATAAAATTGGATAATTTGAGTAATTTTTGAAAATTTAGGGTTTCAAAAGGTAATTTGGTAGATTTGAAAAAGTTTGGGGGCAAAAGGTTAAATTGGGTATTTGGGTAGGGTGAGATGAGTTGAGGATATTAACCATAAAATTACCCATTTTTGAGCCATGAGACCAAGGGAACTCCCAATATGGATCCTCCATGTGTATGACTAGCCTAAGACTAATGGTTTAGGGGACCATCAACAAGAGTTTCCAAAACAGAAAGGAATCAAGCTAGGAATGTTTGGTTAAGGGTTGAGGTTGTGAGAGTAGGTGAGAAGTATCAAGTGTGTGTGCAAGACTGACCAAGACCACACCACCCAAGGCTAACCTTAAGGACAAACAGTCCTATAGGGGCTCCTCTTGGGCTCCCCCATCTTGGTTACACCTTATAAGTGCTAGAGGTTAGAACCAACAAATGGAACTTTAAGATGAGCAAAGAAGAGATTTATAATTTCTAATGGCGAGGGTTCCTTTACTAGTTTTCTAGGAATAATCAACAGAAAAGTCATATGGCTAGATCCTATGCTTCTAAGGAAGAAACTATACCTCAACCAAAAGTGAGGTCAACAATGCAGAAAGCAGAGGGAAAATTTGGGTGTTGTATGAGATGTGAACCATGTATGAGTAGTTAGTCACATTGGTCACAGTGGTGAGCTGCAAATGCCTGTATTAGGAGCGACATGAGCTGTCAATAATGTAGGTTGTAGTTGGTAATTTAAATCATAGTTGATCGCATAGACGGTATTAGTATAATGCAATAACGTCCATAGATCGTAGAGGCTGAAGTTAGGATTTGCATGGCTGTGAGTCACATAGGTCATAGATGGTCACATAGATCGTAGTAGAGAGTTGAAGTAACATCTATAGGTCATAGAGGACGAAGTTGGGAGTAGCATGAGCTGTGAAACACATAAGCTATAGTTTGTCATATAAGTCATGGTGAGCTACTCTAACGATCGTAGTCTGTAGAGATCAAAGTTGGTAGCTACATGAGTTGTGGACCATGTAAACTATAATTGGTCACATAGGCCATAGTGGCGATCCACAATAAAGTTCATACGTCATAGAGGCCGTAGTTGAAAGTTGCATGAGTTATATACTACGTAGGTCGTAGTGGTGAGTAGCAATAACTTCTTTATGCCACAAGTTGGAGTTGAGTTTCAGGAGCTTGTAGATCATATATGTCGTAATCGGTCACGTTGGTCATAGTGCAAAGTTGCAAAAATGTCCATAAGTCGCAGTGAATGAAGTTGAGAGTTACATTAGTTGTGAAACATGGAGGTCGTAGTTGGGCACATAAGATGTAGTAGATAGATGCAAGGACAGAACTTCAGGAGTTCGAAGAAAGTCATTACATGCAAGATGCATTGTTACACCATCATTGGGGTGTGTCGTTATACTATCTTCGCAACGCGTAGCTGCATCCTATATGGGGCACATCATTACAACGTATTCACAGCATATTGTTGCTTTGTAGGGTACTTTGCCACTTTACAATCTATGCTAGGACTTTGCAGCATATGTCGGAATTCTACAAAGGGCTTTTGTGGCAACAAGCAGGTGCTGACCAATTGTGGTTAATGATGACCGATAGTGTTTGTCGACTGTAAGAGAAGATGACAATCGTTTAACTTTTGATGTAGAACTCTGAACTTCACATCCTTCTCCTTGCGATCCCACTCCAAGCTCAGGTTCGCATTCAACTCTTTGACCCCCTTCCATGAAAGTGATAGGGTTCTATTTATAAACTCGGGAAAAGTCCTTCCTATAAAAAAAGAAAGGAATATGAACTACCATCAAATGACCTAGAGATATTCCCACAATCGAATGACAATTTATGAGCATTTGAACATCTAAACGATCTCAAAATTGAATAATCTTAGACTCGTTGGATTTGTCTTATCGAGACACTATATTTAATAATAAGCTTATTATATTTGAAATTCATTCCATCTTAGAAATAAAAATCAAAAGTTTTTAAAAATAGTTTGACAATTTGTTTTGTGCTTGATCAGACTAGGATTGGACCATTTTTAGTGTCATTTTATCTGTCTCATCAAGACATTTAAGTTGACTGAGTTCACTAAAATAAGAGTTATGAATAATTTTTTATCTGAGTTTGAATGTGATTTTTTAGGAAAATGCCCCATGATTTGTACTAATCACCTTGAGATGCATGCCAAAGGTTAAAATTTATTGATGATATATCAAAAGAAAACACAAAACCCGTTCTTAAAATATGCATCATATAAAAATAAAATGACAATTCGCATTATATTTCGTTGAACAGTCTTCACCCAAAGAGATACAAAAGACTAGGTAAAGCAGCATGTAGAGTAGAACATAGAACAAGCATTAAACAATCCAAAACATTCATTAATTATCCACCAAACAGGAGAGATGCAACCTTCAAATATTTAAGCAGCAGTCAAAGTGTTGCCCACATCAATCACAAATCGATATCTCACATCAGCCTTGGCCAGCCTCTCCATCGCGTCATTCACATAATCAGCNATCTCTAAAAAGGAAAAAAAAAAAAAAAGCGACATGAAGAACGACGGAATCGCATCTTGAACTAATTAAAAAAATAAAAAACATTTGAAACACCTTCAATGGTCAGATTGATCGGTAAAAAGGAAATGAGAAGCATAAGTAAGAAGAGGCGAAGCGATACCTTCTGGAGAATGAGAAGGGGGAGAGCACGCCGGATGAATCCTTCGCCGCCAAACCGAATGCCTTCCGGGGTTGCACCTCCTCCGACAACGCCTTGCTACTGTTTTTGACCCCCGCCATACCTTTTTCCTCCGCTGCACTCGATACCGAGTTGAAGACAGATTTAGCAAAAGGCGAGAAACAAGGAATGGAAAAAATATTGATGGAGAGCTGTGCAGAACATTCTCCTGTTTCGCTGTTTTATAAGCACCATGTCTCCACTAATTATTAACTGTACTGTTCATAGCACTATTTTTTTCTTATTGGAGCTAATATTTCTATGTAAATGTCATTAATGTATCCTAAAGAGAAAATTATTACATCGGCAGGATTCCGAATTTATAGCTATGTTTACAATACGTTCGAAGTCCAATAAAATAAAGATACGTAGAATGTTGGGATCCACATAAAATTTCAGTATTAAAAAAAAATGCGCGTACGGCCCGGTCCAACCCTAACCCGAATCTTTATTCTTAAATTCAATATCTTTTAATTAAAATAAGAAAATTACATGCTTTAAAAATATTGAGTACATGGAAAAAGCAAATAAATGTATTTTATTCGTAAAAGTTAATGAAAACAATTGAAATTACGTTATTTCACAACTTTTAGTGTTTTAAAACTTTAATAACACCTGAATAATATATGAATAACACTGATTCATACTTATATAACACACGTAATACATAAATAGTCATTGTGTTATGAGAATATTTCTATGCGTTATTTATTTTCTTCCGTGTTATTTAGCTTGCATACTGTGTTATATGAATATTTCATCCGCATTATTTCTAATTCCGCGGGGTTATTTTATATTCCGGGGTGTTATTTGTGAAAAATGAAGTGTCATTTGAGTATTATGTGATGTTATTCGATTACTTTGTGTTGTTATTGAAATATTTCCCTATTTTACTTGATTTTGGACTGTGTTATTAAGAATATTCCCCCTGTTATTTCAATTTTTACTGTGTTATTTGGTCTTCTAAGCATTTTATTCGAATATTCCGCGGGGTTATTTTATATTTTGTGATGTTATTTGTGAAAAATGAGGTGTTATTTGAGTATTATGTGGTGTTATTTGATTAATTTGTGGTGCTATTGGAAGTGTCGCAACTTTCGGTTGGATTGGGGTCGAGTCACACGATCATTAGTTAATTTTTAAATTTTAAAAAAAATGGGTCTAGGTTTCGGGATGGGCAGCCCAATAAAAATTATTTTTTCGTCCGTCCTGTAAGTAGATCCTGACATTCCGCATGTCCTCATTTTATTGGACTCTGAACATAGCTCTATGTTCGGAGTCCTGATGTAATATTTAATTAGAAGGGACTACTACCAATATTTTAGAATGTTGGACAAAAGTATAAAAAAATAGAATTTATAACATTTTACTTTAAATATCATAGTTATATATTTAATATCTTAATTTTTTTTACTTATTTAATATTTAAAATTTTAAGGTTCTATTTTCTTATATCCATAAGTTAAAAGCATGATAATTACTTAATTAATATTTTAAACTAACAGTCACACACACACACTGATATATATATATATATATATATATATATAT
>JXCR01144970.1:186927-220970 GCA_002079205.1 Phalaenopsis hybrid cultivar | reverse complement strand
TTAGAGGAAAGACGGGCAATTCCAGTGGAGCATTTGGTACACCAACCATGATCATTTTTCCATGGGTCTTCAACAGAAAGATTAATGGCAAAACATCATGCTTCGCTGACACAGTATTTATGATTCCATCCATGGTACCCATTGCAGTCTGCAGGAGAAATTTTCTTAACGACTGGTTAAGAGACTGAAAAGGAAGAATGGCAATGATCCCATTGCCTTTTTATTCGATAAACATTTAACCATTGTGAGTTGTTTTCTCAAAAGCGTGAAATTTTCTTATGCTTATAATACCTACTCAATAATACTATTTTAAACATTTAACTTTTAAATAATTAATACACTTCTGGTTTTGTAAAAAGATTGAAGTTTCAGTGTTAAATATATAAATACATAGGAATTGAGANGTTTTAAGCTCCACAAATCTCATATATAAGGCTTTTAGTTCCACAGTTAAAATGAAGGCAAACAAAAAAATATCTTCAAACAAACAGTAGAATTAAAAATAAAATCTTATATTCAATAAAATTTTATAAATTATAAATTGCATTCTATTATGAGCCATTTCATTAATAAATTATTAAAAACGACTTCAAAAGACCGACAGCATTGATGATAAAACTGCAGATTTCACCAACCCAAAAGTTTGTACATGAGGCGATGATGTCAGTCAAGGCCCGGAGACAACTGTCAGCATTTAAAGCATTAATAGCCACACGGCAAAGCCAAGGTAGCAGATAAGTGATAAGAATGTGCGTAATCACTAATTGACTTCCTTTTATTTTTTTATTTTAATTATTATTTTTTTGCCCTTCCACGATGCAAAAAAACAGAGGCTGACATTAACAATTTAGACCGGTGAGATCAGTTAGTGCAATTCTCCTGACGAAGGATAAGCTGAACCCTTTTGCTCCACGCAGAATGGCATCATCCCGCGCATGGGAACCCGGACTTCCCAAATTGGCAATTTAGCATGCAACTCCATTTTATTACATGCCATTATACCAGTANAACGATGCCAACGATTTCATGCCTAGAGAAATCAGTGTGGTTTGATGAGTCATAAGTGGAAGGCATTCCATTAAGAAGTTAGTTTTTTATGATTTAAATACAAAGACACATAACGCATATGAGCACAAACCCTGGAACTACTGGGTAGGTAGTAATTTTCCACTCGTTCTTGATGAAGTGGAGATCTGAGTGACAAATACCACAATACAACACCTTTATGGTAACATCATCATCGCCATTGTTCCTAAAAATTTACAACATCAACCACTCTTAGAAACTCAGTTCAAAATAAGTTGTGGACCAGTGAGTGTCCTAAAGAGGCTATTAAGTATTGCAGAAATTTAAACGACTGTTAATGATAACGAAATATTTTAATTTTTAAATTATAATTAATTAATCTATAATTTTCTTATGAATTATGGGTGATTGATAACTCACAATCTTTAGATGCTGTTTAATATGAGATAATAGCACCTTCATTAGAAAAATCCATCATTCAGGAAGAATAAAAACCAAAGCAATCTCAAAAAGACAAAATATAAAATAAAATAAAATAAAAAATAACTAAACTCAGGCTAACATGTCACCATTGCTCAGACAAACAGATAAATATCTTTAAAGAAGAGTGTGCACATAATTGTAAATGCCGATTACAAATGCTAAAAAATTATCATGATACTTTTATGATGTAGTTATCATCATCCGCAATCCATCACTTTGTATAACTGAAGTCAAACCCATCAAAATAATTGTCATTACAATAAAAAAAGGGATCTGATTCAATCAGCCTAAAATAAATGCAGAGGTGAATTAATGGTAGTTGTACTGTCAAACTACCAGAGTAATTGAAGAGCACCCAGATCCTTAATCATGTTACATATTTGTAAACGCCGACGAAATATACAAAGCTAACAAAGCATACAAATATTTTTCTTCTAGATTCCACAATAGTTTGAATATTATAATAAAGTAACATATGTTTTAAGCTCCACAAATCTCATATATAAGGCTTTTAGTTCCACAGTTAAAATGAAGGCAAACAAAAAAATACCTTCAAACAAACAGTAGAATTAAAAATAAAATCTTATATTCAATAAAACTTTATAAATTATAAATTGCATTCTATTATGAGCCATTTCATTAATAAATTATAAAAAACGACTTCATAAGACCGACAGCATTGATGATGAAACCGCAGATTTCACCAACCCAAAAGTTCGTACATGAGGCGATGATGTCAGTCAAGGCCCGGAGACAACTGTCAGCATTTAAAGCATTTATAGCCGCACGGCAAAGCCAAGGTAGCAGATAAGTGATAAGAATGTGCGTAATCACTAATTGACTTCCTTTTATTTTTTTATTTTAATTATTATTTTTTTGCCCTTCCACGATGCCAAAAAACAGAGGCTGACATTAACAATTTAGACCTGTGAGATCAGTTAGTGCAATTCTCCCGACGAAGGACAAGCTGAACCCTTTTGCTCCACGAAGTATGGCATCATCCCGCGCATGGGAACCCGGACTTCCCAAATTGGCAGTTTAGCATGCAACTCCATTTTATTAGATGCCATTATACCAGTAATACCAAATGCAATTTTAACTTGGGATGCTTACAAATATAAAACATAGTTTAGAAAGCAAGAATTTAGCCAAGATTGAAATACTCTCTTTTGTGAGGTTTTTGAGGACTGTAGTTTCCATGTTAGTGGTTAACTACATCCAATCAAATGATAGCTTTAACAAACTTTATTGCCTTTTCAATATATGATTTCCAAGTTAGAGGTTGTTAAGTTACAAAATTTATCCAAGATTTAGTCTGTCTTGCCAAATATCTTATTCTTAAGTGACATAAACTCTTTATCCACGATTTAGGCTGTAAATCACATTTTCATTCCATTTTAAGCAAAAAAACTTGAATTTAGTAAAAGAAAGTAGAAGTAGGATGTGACTTACATTACTTCTATCACTGTGTTCCTCCTTTCAGGCCATCTGGCACATGTAGGTTTTAAAAAGTAGGATTTAATAAATTTTGTAAATTCAGATTTAATAATTCTAGAGAGCATTAAAAAAAATTTATTTCGCATATCAACTCTTACATTTTACTAAATCTCGATAAATTTTTTTCAACATTTATTTTATAATTTAAGATTTGTGAGAGAGAAATCCATAAATCCTATGAATGGTATGATTTAGTAAATAGTAGCTTGAACCAACAATGGGGTTTATCAGAAGTGCAATTTAAAGGTAGTTTGGCTGCGCCACTTCCAAGTCTCCAAAATCCTATCTCATAAGATTTGAGCTAAATCTTGCTAAAAATCCACAAAAAATAACATATCAAACAACCCATTCATTTTTACTCTAAAATCTNATCTTGCTAAAAATCCACAAAAAATAACATATCAAACAACCCATTCATTTTTACTCTAAAATCTAAAAAAAAAGTATAACAAAGAGTTTATTAGCATTTAATCAATTTTAACATCTATGAAGTTGAAATTAAAAAAAGAACAAGATTTAATGTGTTCAGTATTTACTAGCAGCCATTAGAGATTTTATTTATTTTATTTATGTTTTGACATGAAATAAATTATGATTGATATTTTAAAAATATGTTTTTCTTTTTTATTGAATACAGAACAATTTAATTTCCACGATGGTGCAAGGATCACCTGCGAGGTGAGGTGATGATAACGGTGATCGTCGCAGAAAGCGGCGGCGGACAATTATAACTTTTTTCAGTATAATTCAAAACACTTCAAAATTGTTGAGTGCTTTTCTTACATCTTCTAAATTTCTTCTAAGAGCAAAAAATAAACAGTTTAAAATAATAGTAAATAAACTTGCTTTTTTCTTAAATAAAAATAGCAAAANTCTCCAACTTTAAACTTTTGAACATTGGGACCAATTTCTGTAACGATGCCAACGATTTCATGCCTAGAGAAAACAGTGTGGTTTGATGAGTCATAAGTGGAAGGCATTCCATTGAGAAGTTAGTTTTTTTATGATTTAAATACAAAGGCACATAACGCATATGAGCACAAACCCTGGAACTACTGGGTAGGTAGTAATTTTCCACTCGTTCTTGATGATGTGGAGATCTGAGTGACAAATACCACAATACAACACCTTTATGGTAACATCATCATCTCCATTGTTCCTGAGAATTTACAAGATCAACCACTCTTAGAAACTCGGTTCAAAATAAGTTGTGGAGCAGTGAGTGTCCTAAGGAGGCTGTTAAGTATTGAAGAAATTTAAACGACTATTAATGATAAAGAAGTATTTTAATGTTTAAATTATAATTAATTAATCTATATTTTTCTTATGAATTATGGGTGATGATAACTCACAATCTTTAGATTATGTTTAATATGAGATAATAGCACCTTCATTAGAAAAATCCTTCATCCAGGAAGAATAAAAACCAAAGTAATCTCAAAAAGACAAAATATAAAATAAAATAAAATAAAAAATAACTACTCTCAGGCTAACATGTCACCATTGCTCAGACAAAAAGATAAATATCTTTAAAGAAAGGTCTGCACATAATTCTAAATGCCCATTACAAATGCTAAAAAATTATCATGATACTTTTATGATGTAGTCATCATTATCCGCAATCCATCACTTTGTATAACTGAAGTCAAACCCATCAAAATAATTGTCATTACAATAAAAAAAGGGATCTGATTCAATCAGCCTAAAATAAATGCAGAGGTGAATTAATGGTAGTTGTACTGTCAAACTACCAGAGTAATTGAAGAGCACCCAGATCCTTAATCATGTTACATATTTGTAAACGCCGACGAAATATACAAAGCTAACAAAGCATACAAATATTTTTCTTCTAGATTCCACAATAGTTTGAATATTATAATAAAGTAACATATGTTTTAAGCTCCACAAATCTCATATATAAGGCTTTTAGTTCCACAGTTAAAATGAAGGCAAACAAAAAAATACCTTCAAACAAACAGTAGAATTAAAAATAAAATCTTATATTCAATAAAACTTTATAAATTATAAATTGCATTCTATTATGAGCCATTTCATTAATAAATTATAAAAAACGACTTCATAAGACCGACAGCATTGATGATGAAACCGCAGATTTCACCAACCCAAAAGTTCGTACATGAGGCGATGATGTCAGTCANTAAAACTTTATAAATTATAAATTGCATTCTATTATGAGCCATTTCATTAATAAATTATAAAAAACGACTTCAGAAAACCGACAGCATTGATGATAAAACCGCAGATTTCACCAACCCAAAAGTTTGTAAATGAGGCGATGATGTCAATCCAGGCCCGGAGACAACTGTCAGCATTTAAAGCATTTATAGCCGCACGGCAAAGCCAAGGTAGCAGGTAAGTGATAAGAATGTGCATAATCACTAATTGACTTCCTTTTATTTTTTATTTTAATTATTATTTTTTTGCCCTTCCACGATGCAAAAAAACAGAGGCTGACATTAACAATTTAGACCAGTGAGATCAGTGAGTGCAATTGTCCTGACGAAGGATACGCTGAACGCTTTTGCTCCACGCAGAATGGCATCATCCCACGCATGGGAACCCGGACTTCCCAAATTGGCAATTTAGCATGCAACTCGATTTTATTAGATGCCATTATATCAGTGCATACCAAATGCAATTTTAACTTGGGATGCTTACAAATATAAAACATAGTTTAGAAAGCAAGAATTTAGCCAAGATTGAAATACTCTCTTTTGTGAGGTTTTTGAGGACTGTAGTTTCCATGTTAGTGGTTAACTACATCCAATCAAATGATAGCTTTAACAAACTTTATTGTCTTTTCAATATATGATTTCCAAGTTAGAGGTTGTTTAGTTACAAAATTTATCCACGATTTAGTCTGTCTTGCAAAATATCTTATTCTTAAGTGACATAAACTCTTTATCCAAGATTTAGGCTGTACATTTAAATTCCATTTTAAGCAAAAAAACTTGAATTTAGTAAAACAGNATTCTCTTTTGTGAGGTTTTTGAAGACTGTAGTTTCCATGTTAGTGGTTAACTACATCCAATCAAATGATAGATTTAACAAACTTTATTGTCTTTTCAATATATGATTTCCAAGTTAGAGGTTGTTTAGCTACAAAATTTATCCAAGATTTAGTCTGTCTTGCCAAATATCTTATTCTTAAGTGACATAAACTCTTTATCCACGATTTAGGCTGTAAATCACGTTTTCATTCCATTTTAAGCAAAAAAACTTGAATTTAGTAAAAGAAAGTAGTAGGATGTGACTTACATTACTTCTATCACTGTGTTCCTCCTTTCAGGCCATCTGGCACATGTAGGTTTTAAAAAATAGGATTTAATAAATCTAGTAAATTCAGATTTAATAATTCTAGAGAGCATTAAAAAAATTTTATTTCGCATATCAACTCTTAGATTTTACTAAATGNTTCAGATTTAATAATTCTAGAGAGCATTAAAAAAATTTTATTTCGCATATCAACTCTTAGATTTTACTAAATCTCGATAAATTTTTTTCAACATTTATTTTAGAATTTAAGATTTGTGAGAGAGAAATCCTTAAATCCTATGAATGGTATAATTTAGTAAATAGTAGCTTGAACCAACAATGGGATTTATCAGAAGTGCAATTTAAAGGTAGTTTGGCTGCGCCACTTCCAAGTCTCCAAAATCCTATCTCATAAGATTTGAGCTAAATCTTGCTAAAAATCCACAAAAAATAACATATCAAACAACCCATTCATTTTTACCCTAAAATCTAAAAAAAAGTATAACAAAGAGTTTATTAGCAGTTAATCAATTTTAACATCTATGAAGTTGAAATTAAAAAAAAATTCAAGATTTAATGTCTTCAGTATTTACTAGCAGCCATTAGAGATTTTATTTTATTTTATTTATGTTTTGATATGAAATAAATTATGATTGATATTTTAAAAATATGTTTTTTTTTTTATTGAATACAGAACAATTTAATTTCCACGATGGTGCAAGGATCACCTGCAAGGTGAGGTGATGATAACGGTGGTCGTCGCAGAAAGCGGAGGCGGACAATTATAATTTTTTATCAGTATAATTCAAAACACTTCAAAATTGTTGAGTGCTTTTCAGAACATCTTCTAAATTTCTTTTAAGAGCAAAAAATAAACAGTTTAAAATAATAGTAAATAAACTTGCTTTTTTCTTAAACAAAAAAAGCAAACNATAACTTTTTTCAGTATAATTCAAAACACTTCAAAATTGTTGAGTGCTTTTCTTACATCTTCTAAATTTCTTTTAAGAGAAAAAAATAAAGAGTTTAAAATAATAGTAAATAAACTTGCTTTTTTCTTAAACAAAAATAGCAAAAAAGAAAAGTGATCTCAAAACCTAGCAGGCAAGCTCTCCCTTAAAATGCTATTACAATAGTACCAAATTTCTGTGAAGGACGCCAAATTTGGACAGAATTTCATAGTTTGAGGAGGAATAATAGTATAATCCCAAAAACCTTTACACAATTTTTTTGCATGTATGACATTTTTTTTTCCTCTTACGCGTATCAAGCAACCACACATTAATCTCACTTTTTCAGATGATTTTATCATTAGTCTTCAGCAACAAATAAAATAGCATTGCTCGTCGAGAAAAGTAGAAAAACCTTGAAAATTAACGCGCGGCTATCTCTAAAAAGGAAAAAAAAAAAAGCGACATGAAGAACGACGGAATCGCATCTTGAACTATTTAAAAAAATAAAAAACCTTTGAAACACCTTCAATGGCCAGATTGATCGGTAAAAAGGAAATGAGAAGGATAAGAAAAGAAGAGGCCGAAGCGATACCTTCTGGAGAATGAGAAGGGGGAGAGCACGCCGGATGAATCCTTCGCCGCCAAACCGAATGCCTTACGGGGTTGCACCTCCTCCGACAACGCCTTGCTACTGTTTTTGACCCCCGCCATACCTTTTTCCTCCGCTGCACTCGATACCGAGTTGAAGACAGATTTAGCAAAAGGCGAGAAACGAGGAATGGAAAAAATATTGATGGAGAGCTGTGCAGAACATTCTCCCGTTTCGCTGTTTTATAAGCACCATGTCTCCACTAATTATTAACTGTACTGTTCATAGCACTATTTTTTTCTTAATTGGAGCTAATATTTCTATGTAAATGTCATTAATGTATCCTAAAGATAAAATTATTACATCGGGAGGCTTCCGAATTTATAGCTACGTTTAGAGTTTAGAGTATGTCTGGAGTCCAATAAAATAAAGATATGTAGAATGTTGGAATTCACATAGAATTTCATTATTAAAAAAAAATGCGCGCACGGCTCGGTCCAACCCTAACCCGAATCTTTATTCGTAAATTCAATATCTTTTAATTAAAATAAGAAAATTACATACTTTAAAAATATTGAGTACGTGAAAAAAGCAAATAAATGTATTTATTCTTGAAAGTTAATGAAAACAATTGAAATTACGTTATTTCACAACTTCTAGTGTTTTAAAACTTTAATAACTCCTGAATAATATATGAATAACACCGATTCATACTTATATAACACACGTAGTACAGAAATAGTCATTGTGTTATAAGAATATTTCTTTGCGTTATTTATTTTCTTCCGTGTTATTTAGCTTGCATACTGTGTTATATGAATATTTCATCCGCATTATTTCTAATTCCGCAGGGTTATTTTATATTTCGAGGTGTTATTTGTGAAAAATGAAGTGTCATTTGAGTATTATGTGATGTTATTCGATTATTTTGCGTTGTTATTGAAATATTTCCCTATTTTACTTGATTTGGGATTGTGTTATTAAGAATATTCCCCGTGTTATTTCAATTTTTACTGTGCTATTTGGTCTTCTAAGCATTTTATTCGAATATTCCGCAGGGTTATTTTATATTTTGTGGTGTTAGTTGTTAAAAATGAGGTGTTATTTGAGTATTATGTGGTGTTATTTGATTAATTTGTGGTGCTATTGGAAGTGCGCAACTTTGGGTTGGATTGGGGTCGAGTCACACGATCATTAGTTAATTTTTAAATTTTAAAAATAATGGGTCTAGGTTTCGGGATGGGCAACCCAGTAAAAATTATTTTTCCGTCCGTCCTGTAAGTAGATTCTGACATTTCGCATGTCCTCATTTTATTGAACTCTGAACATAGCTCTACGTTCGGAGTCCTGATGTAATATTTAATTAGAAGGGACTACTACCAATTTTTTAGAATGTTGGACAAAAGTATTAAAAAAATAAAATTTATAACATTTTACTTTAAATATCATAATTATATATTTAATATCTTAATTTTTTTTACTTATTTAATATCTAAAATATTAAGNGTTTAGACATGTGGTATGGCAAGTACATTGATTTAACCCTCTCTTTATCTCTTTAAAATTTTTTTTTTTTAAATTTACCCATGGGATAAATATCAAGCCTAACCATGGGTTGATGGCTCGCTTGGAATCTAACCTAGGGTCTAAGGTGAGTCATGGTAGAGCTCATTTGACCACACCAAGCTCAATTGGGTTAGACTTGATCTTAATTTACCCATGGGATAAATATCAAGCCTAACCATGGGTTGATGGCTGGCTTGGAACTTAACATTAAGGTGAGTCAAGGTAGAGCTCATTTGATCATACCAAGCTCAATTGGTTTGGATTTGGTCAGAAGTCCAAAATGGTGTTCATGACCAAATTTTATTTTTGAGCTAGGTTAGTCATGCCAATTGANTGTGTTTGGGCTAGGTTAGGCATGCCAATTGGCCCAATTAAATATGGCATTTGGTGTAGGAGATCATGAGGAACAACTTTCATGAAGGGTGAAAGTCATTTTAAGGTCAATTGGTTAATCAATTTGATGGATTTTTGATTTTTGACCCATTTTAAGCATATTGGGCTAAGTTTGGGTAAAACTTGAGCTAACTTTANTCCTTCCCGACGACGCAGTGGTGCACGGTGGTGGGGTTTGGTGTTCCTGTTTCAGGGTGGTCTTCTCTCTTGAATGGTGGTGCTGATAAGAAGAATTGCTTTAGTTTGTTCTTTCCCGGACTACAACTTTTTCAAATTTATGTTATTATTACATTGCCTACTATAGTTTTTGTGGGTTGTGTAAGGTTGGTTTTGGTGTTTCTTGTTAGTCTCAGCTCGTGGTTTACTTTGGTTAGGTGTTTCTTGGACACCTTCCCGGGTTTTCTCTTTTTTGTAATTTACTGTTACATTAGCACCCTAATGGTTAGCTTCAATGGAAGAATACCCTATTGATGTTCAAATCAATTGCCAATGGACCAAAGCCACTTATGCAGGTGTGGTTGGCAAGGGGAATTACATCCCCAAATCTTTTGATCACTTGGTTTTCCCGCAGGCTCTCCATGATGCTACAGCTGGAAAAGAGGTCTGCCTTATGTTAATCCACTAGGTTTGAAGCATGGTGAACCTACCATTCTTGTTTCTTCCATGGAAATTCAATCACTTACAGATACAATTAAGTTTACCTTAATTGACAAATTCCAATTTGGTCATCCAAAGATGGACTATGTCAGGAAATATTTTGATGATCACAACCTCACCGGGGCCTGAAAATTGGGTTTAATGGATGGTAGACATCTTTTAATTAAACTCTCTAATGAAAAAGACTATGCCAGATTGTTTGCTAAACAGTCTCTCCTGATTGTTGGGACTCCAATGAAACTAGTTAAGTGGACTCCTGGGTTTGATCCTAATAATGAGTCGCCAATTGTCCTTATGGGGTTCAAACTACCAAATCTTCCTATTCAATTTTACCATCAAAATGTTCTCTTCAATATATGTTGTGCCCTTGGATGTCCATTGAAGGTGGATGCTCCTACTTACAATATAGCTAGACCTGCTGGGGCTAGAGTTTTAGTTTAAAGGGATATAACCCTTCCTGATGTGAAAAGGGTCTGGATTGGATCTGAAGAGGAAGGATTCTGGCAGAATATTGTGGTGGAGCAAAGACCTCCATATTGTCCTCATTGTAGAATATTTGGGCATACTGTGGACAAATGCTATAGAATCCACCCACCCTCCAAAAAGAAGTCTGTTGGCCCTCAAAAAGAGAGTGCAACTATTGCTACTCCTACAGAGATTGTTCCTAAACTTAAACGGAGAGGGATTTCAGTGGTGAAATCAGTAGTCCTTACCAAAGATAATGCAATCCAACAACCTCATTTTACTAATGAATTGGTAAACCAACCTAATCTGAACAACTCTGCAATAACTGTTGATGTTTTGGGGGTCACTTCAACATTAGCACTTAACTTCTCTACTCCTACTGACGAGAGACATTTGGAGGCTGCTACTAAAGATGAGAGAATATTGGATATCAATCCACATAAATTAGAGGATCCTACATCTTAACAGTCTAACTGATGTGCTCAAATGATGAGTGGCAAGTTCAGAAAAACAACAGGAAGAAGGAAGGTATGCTAGAATTAAAACAGCTTCTGGAAGTTCAATCACTGGATGGTCCTTCGAACCCTACCCTAGAACCAGAGGTAAGGGGAAAACCTTTTCTTAATGATTAATTTTTTGTGTTGGAATATAAGCAGAGTGGCCCACCCCTCCTCATTCAAGAGAATAATTTATCTTATATGAACTCACAAAATTTGGTGTTTTACTCTGTTAGAGCCCATGGTAAAAAAACACTCAAAAAATTTTAAGAAAATTCTTTAAGTTTACTCATTTTGCTAATTTGAACAATTAAATTTGGATCTTTGCTACATCTAAGTTACAGTGGACTGTTCTCCATAACCACCCTCAATTCATTCATATCCAATTCTTTATTGGTGCTCAGTTGGGGTATGCTGCTTTTATCTATGCAAGCAGTAATTCTAGTAAACAACAAATCCTTTGGCAGGTTTTACTGTATATTGGTCAGTATATTGACTCTTTCTAGATATTGAGGAGAGATTTTAACTGTTTCACCTCACCTTCTGAACAGTAGGGTGGCAGACCTCCTTTGCCCTCATCTGTGGCTAAGTTCAATGATTTCATTACTGGTGCAGCCATCTTTGATTTGGGTTACTGATGCGGATATTTTTTTTATGTTAAGATTTATGAAGTTGACGCAACATATATTTAATAAATATGCAATATAATCTCAACAATAATACTTTTTATGAAAACAATTTATCTCTTAAAACTCTTTTTTAAACTGTCAAATCCCCTTCAAAAGCAACACCATTAGACATATCACTCAAGTAATAAAAGGCTTTAATGGATAACTAGATATCGATCTGACAGGGAAGTTGAAAAATCTTAAAAGTAAATTATGAAAATTATTTTATAATCTAAAAATACAAAAAAATAAAAGTAAAGTAAAGTGTGAAGTTTAAAAATTAACTACTCAAGTGAATGCTAATTAAAATGTAGATGTAAGACTACAGAAGTTAAACTAAACTAAATACTAAACTTTCAAAAGTAAAATTACAAAAATTAAACAAAGTTTTTGTTGTGATGGAAAGTTCAAATTTAAGAAAGCATCCTTCCCCTTTACAATGAGTATATGGATTGTGAAGAAATTTAAATCATTTGAAAATATATGTAAAAACTATTTTGTGTCAAATAGGAGCAATTCTATTCTTTACCCTACTCCGAGTGATATAAAGAATGTTGATTAATCCAAATTTTGGTCCCTAATTTTGTGATTAAGCTGGGAGGATATCGGCTGCCACTCCAGAGCTCCCACTACTCCCAAACCTGATGACTAACAATCTCACATTAGTTTCCAATCAATTGGACAAAAATGAGGATTTTAATTTGTCACCTTAAAATCTCTAATTCTACATCCAGCAAAGTATATTTCTTTATTTATTTGCACCTAATCCCATGAATAACATACTCTCCCATGAAATCAAATGTGATTCTCTCTATGTTGTAGAAATCATATCCCATTTAAGAACATATGTTTATCAACAAGTTTTCACATTTCAATTAGCCAGATCGAAAAGTAAATGAAGATCGGAGTTCAAATCATCACAAATTATTAACATTTAAAGCCATAAAAAATAAAATCTATGTTTCATAAAATCATATCTCAAAGTAGGGAGAAGAATAAAGAATACTACTCAAAATTCATGAGAAGGATACGACAAAACATGGATTTCATATGTAAAAATAAGTTTACAAAACAAAAGAAATAAAAATACAACTTATCTCACAATCCTTCCCAAGAAAATCCCTAAAAGTTATCTCCAAGTCTTTCTCTCTTTACTATCATTCCCGATTCTCTCTTAGAAGTGTAACGAAGAAGAAATCTCTTACCTTCCCTCTCCTCTTACAACCCTAGAAGAAAATCTCCTCTTCCCTGTCTATCTCTAACTCACACCCACTTTCTCTCTCCCTCACACCACACCCATGGACAAATGAGAAGTCTTCTTCTTTTATTTTTGGGCTGTCTCCTTTGGAAAAAATTCAAAATTCCCTCCAAAAGTCAACTCTTTTGAATTCAAAAGATGTGTCATTTGATCCAAGAGACATATCCCTCATAAAAGTACATTCCAAAGTGTCTAGATGCATTAACTTACTCCAAGTGGTGTGTAGAACAAGTGTCATTTTGAAATTTGCAAAAAAATTCATCTTGAACCGCCTTAATTTGAAAAACTCGTCCCAGGCGCATCATGCGCCAGTTCTCTAGATTTTGGTGCATCATGTGCTGATCTAGCACATCATGCGTCAGAATCCCAAAATTCATTGTTTTGCCTTGAAATTTCATATTTTTTTGTCATTTTTGCTCCAAATGCCTAAAAATGATATACCTGCAAGAATAACACAAAAATACCCTTCTTTAAAGTGCAATATCAACAAAAATAAGCATAAATTAAGTACTTTAAACATTAAATTATTTTGGTGTATCAAAATCCCCTAAACTTAAATGTTACTTGTCCTCAAGTGACACTTTTATTATATAAAAGCATATGACTTAGGATAGAGATTAACTTATAAATTTTATACTTTAGTTTAATAAATAGAATAATAAAATTTAAAAAAAAAACCCTTTAATAACTTAGATTCAAACTCTAAGTCTAAGAATACTTAGCAATCAAATTTAAAATTTTTGAATCTCTATTCATTTCAAGAAGAATTGTAATTTATCATATTAAGGACATTTAGAACATTCATATGAAAATGAACTTCATGAAAACTTTTCTAGGAATGCTACTAATAATCCAATACAAGTTTAGAAAATGTAATAAAGCTCCTTCCTTAAGTTGATTCAAGTGAAGCCAATTTTCTGTTAGGCATCTCCTCAAGCTTCTCCTCAGTTATATTATATTTTTGTCTTTATTTTTCTTGTTCTTTTCTTCTTTTTTTCTTTTAGGATCTTTTCTATCCCTTTTTTTTCTCTTTTTCTTTTTCTAGTGAGGATTACTATATCTAGATAACCTTTAATAATTTTGAACTTCACTATCCTCCTCTTAAAGTCAAAACTCTATATCCTTCTTCATTTTATAATTTCATATTAGTTTATGATTTTTCATAAAATCTCATTCTTTTCTTCTTACATGAAACTCTAAAATTCTGAACACTTCAAAAATACAATTTTCTTTACTTTAAATAGAAAAATATAGTCTTATCTTATCATACCAAACATCTTTAACTTTAGAATTGACCTTCATTATTAAAAACTTTTTACCTAAATTTACCACAATATTTATAAATAGAAGTATAGTCATTTAAAGTTAAATCTTAATATCCCAGGTCATGTTAAATTAATTTTTAAAAATATAGTCACTTAAGAACAAATAAAATTTAGTTTACTCATTTTCAAAATAAATTTTTCTTTCTCCCAAACTTAAGTTTTAAGTGATTTTTTTAAAAAAATGTTTTAGTATAAAATTTAGTAGGTGAGAAAACAATAAATGCTTGAAAATAAAGACTAACATGTAGAGGATTTCTTACTATGAAACTAGGCTCTGGTATATGATACACCAAAATAATATATTATTTTAAATATTTATTTTATGTTTATTTTTACTGATATTTCNATAGTCATTTAAAGTTAAATCTTAATATCCCAGGTCATGTTAAATTAATTTTTAAAAATATAGTCACTTAAGGACAAATAAAATTTAATTTACTCAATTTCAAAATAAATTTTTCTTTCTCCCAAACTTAAGTTTTTAAGTCATTTTTTAAAAAAATGTTTTAGTATAAAATTTAGTAGGTGAGAAAATAATAAATGCTTGAAAATAAAGACTAACATGTAGAGGATTTTTTACTATGAAACTAGGCTCTAGTATATGATACACCAAAATAGTATATTATTTTAAGTATTAATTTTATGTTTATTTTTACTGATATTTTACTTTAAATAATGATATTTTTATGTTTTTGTTGCAGATATATAATTATTAGGCATTTGGAGCAAAAATGGGAAAAATGACAAAATTTGGAGCAAAAAGAGCCAATTTTGGATTCTAGCACATCATGCACCAGATCGGCGCATGATGCGCCAAAATTCAAAAAATTGAGCATGATGCCCCAGATCGGCGCATGATGCGCCATAGATGAATTTTTTGAATTAAGTTGGTTCGAGACGAANAAAAAGAGCCAATTTTGGATTCTAGCACATCATGCACCAGATCGGCGCATGATGCGCCAAAATTCAAAAAATGGCGCACGATGCCCCAGATCGGCGCAAGATGCGCCATAGATGAATTTTTTGAATTAAGTTGGTTCGAGATGAATTTTTGCGTAAATTTCAAGAGGACATTTTTCTACACACCCCTTGGAGTGATTCCATGCATCTAGACACTTTGGAAGGTTCTTTTATGAAGGGATATGATTCTTGAATCAAATGACACATCTTTTGAATTCAAAAGAGTTGACTTTTGGAGGGAATTTTAGAGGGAATTTTGAATTCTTTTCTAAAGGAGGCAGCCCAAAATAAAAGAGGTAGACTTCTCAATTGTGTCTATGACATGAGGGAGAGAGAGAGTTGCGTGAGTTNCATCTAGACACTTTGGAAGGTTCTTTTATGAAGGGATATGATTCTTGAATCAAATGACACATCTTTTGAATTTNAGCATCCTTCCCCTTTACAATGAGTATATGGATTGTGAAGAAATTTAAATCATTTGAAAATATATATAAAAACTATTTTGTGTCAAATAGGAGCAATTCTATTCTTTACCCTATTCCGAGTGATATAAAGAACANTTAAGAAAGCATCCTTCCCCTTTACAATGAGTATATGGATTGTGAAGAAATTTAAATCATTTGAAAATATATGTAAAAACTATTTTGTGTCAAATAGGAGCAATTCTATTCTTTACCCTACTCCGAGTGATATAAAGAATGTTGATTAATCCAAATTTTGGTCCCTAATTTTGTGATTAAGCTGGGAGGATATCGGCTGCCACTCCAGAGCTCCCACTACTCCCAAACCTGATGACTAACAATCTCACATTAGTTTCCAATCAATTGGACAAAATTGAGGATTTTAATTTTTCACCTTAAAATCTCTAATTCTACATCCAACAAAGTATATTTCCTTATTTATTTGCACCTAATCCCATGAATAACATACTCTCCCATGAAATCAAATGTGATTCTCCCTATGTTGTAGAAATCATATCCCATTTAAGAACATATGTTTATCAACAAGTTTTCACATTTCAATTAGCCAGATCAAAAAGTAAATGAAGATCAGAGTTCAAATANCTCCAGAGCTCCCACTACTCCCAAACCTGATGACTAACAATCTCACATTAGTTTCCAATCAATTGGACAAAAATGAGGATTTTAATTTGTCACCTTAAAATCTCTAATTCTACATCCAGCAAAGTATATTTCTTTATTTATTTGCACCTAATCCCATGAATAACATACTCTCCCATGAAATCAAATGTGATTCTCCCTATGTTGTAGAAATCATATCCCATTTAAGAACATATGTTTATCAACAAGTTTTCACATTTCAATTAGCCAGATCAAAAAGTAAATGAAGATCAGAGTTCAAATAATCACAAATTATTAACATTTAAAGCCATAAAAAATAAAATCTATGTTTCATAAAATCATATCTCAAAGTAGGGAGAAGAATAAGGAATACTACTCAAAATTCATGAGAAGGATACGACAAAACATGGATTTCATATGTAAAAATAAGTTTACAAAACAAAAGAAATAAAAATACAACTTATTTCACAATCCTTCCCAAGAAAATCCCTAGAAGTTCTCTCCAAGTCTTTCTCTCTTTACTATCATTCCCGGTTCTCTCTTAGAAGTGTAACGAGGAAGAAATCTCTTGCCTTCCCTCTCCTTTTACAACCCTAGAAGAAAATCTCCTCTTCCCTGTCTATCTCTAACTCACACCCACTTTCTCTCTCCCTCACGCCACACCCATGGACAAATGAGAAGTCTTCTTCTTTTATTTTTGGGTTGTCTCCTTTGGAAAAAATTCAAAATTCCCTCCAAAAGTCAACTCTTTTGAATTCAAAAGATGTGTCATTTGATCCAAGAGATATATCCCTAAAAAAAGTACATTCCAAAGTGTCTAGATGCATTAACTTACTCCAAGTGGTGTGTAGAACAAGTGTCATTTTGAAATTCGCAAAAAAATTCATCTTGAACCGCCTTAATTTGAAAAACTCATCCCAGGCGCATCATGCGCCAGTTCTCTAGATTTTGGTGCATCATGTGCCGAGCTAGCACATCATGCGTCAGAATCCCAAAATTCATTGTTTTGGCTTGAAATTTCATATTTTTTTGTCTTTTTTGCTCCAAATGCCTAAAAATGATATACCTGCAAGAATAACACAAAATACCCTTCTTTAAAGTGCAATATCAACAAAAATAAGTACTTTAAATATTAAATTATTTTGGTGTATCAAAATCCCCTAAACTTAAATGTTAGTTGTCCTCAAGTGACACTTTTATTATATAAAAGCATATGACTTAGGATAGAGATTAACTTATAACTTCTATACTTTAATTTAATAAATAGAATAACAAAATTAAAAAAAAAAAACTTTAATAACTTAGATTCAAACTCTAAGTCTAAGAATACTTAGCAATCAAATTTAAAATTTCTGAATCTCTATTCATTTCAAGAAGAATTGTAATTTATCATATTAAGGACATTTAGAACATTCATATGAAAATGAACTTCATGAAAACTTTTCTAGGAATGCTACTAATAATCCAATACAAGTTTAGAAAATGTAATAAAGCTCCTTCCTTAAGTTGATTCAAGTGAAGCCAATTTTGTTGTTAGGCATCTCCTCAAGCTTCTCCTTAGTTATATTATATTTTTGTCCTTCTTTTTCTTTTTCTTTTCTTCTTTTTTTCTCTTAGGATCTTTTCTATCCCCCTTTTTTTTTCTTTTTCTTTTTCTAGTGAGGATTACTATATCTAGATAACCTTTAATAATTTTGAACTTCACTATCCTCCTCTTAAAGTCAAAACTCTATATCCTTCTTCATTTTATAATTTCATAGTAGTTTATAATTTTTCATAAAATCTCATTCTTTTCTTCTTACATGAAACTCTAAAATTCTGAACACTTCAAAAATATAATTTTCTTTACTTTAAATAGAAAAATATAGTCTTATCTTATCATACCAAACATCTTTAACTTTAGAATTGACCTTCATTATTAAAAACTTTTTACCTAAATTTACCACAATATTTATAAATAGAAGTATAGTCATTTAAAGTTAAATCTTAATATCCCAGGTCATGTTAAATTAATTTTTAAAAATATAGTCACTTAAGGACAAATAAAATTTAATTTACTCAATTTCAAAATAAATTTTTCTTTCTCCCAAACTTAAGTTTTTAAGTCATTTTTTAAAAAAATGTTTTAGTATAAAATTTAGTAGGTGAGAAAATAATAAATGCTTGAAAATAAAGACTAACATGTAGAGGATTTTTTACTATGAAACTAGGCTCTAGTATATGATACACCAAAATAGTATATTATTTTAAGTATTAATTTTATGTTTATTTTTACTGATATTTTACTTTAAATAATGATATTTTTATGTTTTTGTTGCAGATATATAATTATTAGGCATTTGGAGCAAAAATGGGAAAAATGACGAAATTTGGAGCAAAAAGAGCCAATTTTGGATTCTAGCACATCATGCACCAGATCGGCGCATGATGCGCCAAAATTCAAAAAATGGCGCACGATGCCCCAGATCGGCGCAAGATGCGCCATAGATGAATTTTTTGAATTAAGTTGGTTCGAGATGAATTTTTGCGTAAATTTCAAGAGGACATTTTTCTACACACCCCTTGGAGTGATTCCATGCATCTAGACACTTTGGAAGGTTCTTTTATGAAGGGATATGATTCTTGAATCAAATGACACATCTTTTGAATTCAAAAGAGTTGACTTTTGGAGGGAATTTTAGAGGGAATTTTGAATTCTTTTCTAAAGGAGGCAGCCCAAAATAAAAGAGGTAGACTTCTCAATTGTGTCTATGACATGAGGGAGAGAGAGAGTTGCGTGAGTTAGAGAGAGAAAGAAGAAGAGATTTTCTTCTAGGGTTGTAAGAGGAGAGGGAAGGTGAGAGATTTCTTCTTCATTACATTTCTAAGAGAGAATTGGGAGTGATTGTAAAGAGAGAAAGACTTGGAGAGAACTTCTAGGGATTTGCTTAGGAAGGATTGTGAGATAAGTTGTATTTGTATTTCTTCTGTTTTATAAACTTATTTTATATATGAAATTAGTGTTTTATCATATCCTTCTCATGAATTCTGAGTAGTCTTCTTTATCCTTCTACCTATTTTAAAGATATGGTTTTGTGAAGAATATACTTTGTTTTCTACGATTTTAAATAATAATAATTTATGATGATTTGAACTCCGATCTTCATTTACTTTTCAATCTCATTAATTGAAATGTTAAAATTTATTGAGAGACATATGTTGTTAAATGAGATACGATTTCTACAACATGTTGAGAATCACATCTGATTTCATGGGAGAGTATGTCATCAATGGGATTGGGTGCAAATAAATAGGGAAATATACTTTTTTGAATGCAGAATTGGTGATTTTAAGGTAACCGATTAAAACTCCCAATTTGGTTCAGTTGATTGGAAAATAATTTCAGATTGTTAGTCCTCGGGGGAGGGAGTAGTGGGAGCTCTGAAGTGGCAGGCAGTATCCTCCCAGCCTAATCACAGAATTAGGGACCAAACTATGGATTAGTCAATATTCTTTATAGCACTCAGAAGAGGGTAAATCATAGAATTTCTCCTATTTGGCACAAATTTTTTTTTAAATATATTTTAAAAATGATTTCAATTTCTTCACAATCCATATACTCATTGTAAAGGGGAATGATGCTTTCTTAAATTTGAACTTTTCGTCACAACAACAGAAACTTTGTTTAATTTTTATAATTTTACTTTTGAAAGTTTTGTATTTAATTTAGTTCAATTCCTGTAGTCTTACATCTGCATTTTAATTAGTATTTTCTTGAGTAGTCAACTTTTAAACTTCAAACTTTACATTTATTTTTTATTTTTGTTATAAAATAATTTTCATAATTTACTTTAAAATTTTCTAACTTTCTTGTGGGATCAATATCTTGGACTGCATTAGATCCCTTTATTACTTGAACGATACGTATACTTGTGTTGATATTAAAGAGATTTTGACAGTTTAAAAAGAGTTTTAAAAGATAAATTATTTTTATTTAAAAAAAGTATTTTTGTTGGGATTATATTGCATATTATTATCAATCTATCTGTATCAAGTTTTTGAAGCCATTGAGTGGTGTCAACTTCATAATTTTTTGCATATAAAAAATCTCGTGTCAAGTATTTAGGGTCGTTGTCAGGGAAGTAACGGAAAATATAAGTATATTAGTTTATTTTATTTTAAAAATATAAAAAAAGAGTGTTTGTAGTTTAATTTTAACATTTTTGTATTTTAATGTGTTTGCTTATTTTTAATTATTTGCTTTATTCAGTTTATGCGTAGTGTAAGATATGAAAATTTAGTACCTTACAACTCTGAGTTAGAAAGAACTGTTAGAAAAATTCAAAAACAACAAAAAGAAAAAGATTAGTTTCACAAAATGGCTTGCAATTTAAACGATGTTGGAAATGAAAATGAACATCATCAGAGACCTTTAAGAGATTATTCAAATCCCACAGCAGATGAAATTCATTTGAGTATCCAAAACCCTGTTGTAGCTGCCAATTCGTTTGAACTTAAACCTACTATTATCCTAATAGTACAAAACAATTAATTTAGAGGAAAACCTATTGAAGATCGTAATTTACACCTTGCTAGTTTTCTAGAACAACGTGCTACATTTATATATGTTGGAGTATCAAATGATGCATTCAAACTTAAACCTTTTCCTTTTTCACCAAGGGATAAAGCTAGGATGTGGTTAAACTCATTAGCACCTGGATCTATCAGAATATGGGAATATTTATCACAAAATTCTTATCTAAATATTTTCCACCTTCAAAAACTGCTGAGGTTAGAAATGATATCACTTCTTTTTGTCAGTTTGAAGAAGAATCAATTTATGAAGCCTGAGAAATATTTAAAGATCTCCTTAGAAAGTTTCCACACCATGCATTTCGAGATTGATTAATAATGCTAACTTTTTTAATGGGTTGACACCCACCCACCTAATTGTTGAATGAAATATCAATTGATTAATGGAGTGTCCTAGCTTGGGATAAATAAAGCATCAAGTTTCTTTGAGAAATCGGGTTACCTTAGCTTAAACTTTGATGATTAATAGAGCAATATGATAAGTTCAAAATAAACTCAAAATATTTTAGAAATCTTCAAAGTGGTTTAGGTTCATGCCTCAAGCACTTTGAAATCTCTTGAATATTTTGAAGGGCAAATTGAACTTGCTATATTTTGTTCTAAAATTATACACTAAGATCTTTCGAGACTCAATGAAGTCATAACTTGGGGTTTGGTAGTTATACCTTCATCTACTCCTGCAATTTGAATTCTTTGCAAATTTATATATATATTGCCAAAGCTAACATTTCAGGTGTAGGAGCGAGAAGAATTGACAGGTACACTTTTAAGTTATTGCATTTGCTTTTTCGTACCTCTTGCTTCTTGCTTGTATGCTTAAAGTCACCCTACATGTCAAAATTGAAACTAAAACTAAAAATTTAAAAGATAAAATTCACCACCATAACGGTCAAAATATAAGACAATTTAAAATTTAATCACAAACAAAATAACAAAACAAAAATTGCAACTAAATTAAAACGTCTCTATCGGATGATTTGAAATCCCTCGGAGGAGGTAACCTACGGTTCTAATGAGATTCCCATGGTTTAAATGGAAATATGGAAATCATTGAGTTGAGTTTAGGAAATTCATTTGGACTAAATGAATCCGAAAGAAAATAGTGGTACCGGAACAAGGGAACCATAGGATCCTAACTGATGTCGCTCTGATTAACTTTAGTATTCCCCACAACATTTAATTAACCATGACCTTGGAAAACACTTGATTTGATATCATCACTTGACACATTAGAAAACTTAAACTCGCCACGACGAGGATCTTGTTTTGAGGTTGTTTGCCTAGTGCGACATAAATCTTCAATTTATCTTTAGGCCTTTGTATGGCTCTGCAATACAATATAAGCCCTAACCCGCTTTAGGTTTCTGAGGTTGTCGTTCGTCACGCCTAAATCCTCACATCCTCCAAGCTATTTGTGAGATTATTTCACATGAATGTAAGCCCTAATTAATAAATTTGGCTGGATGAAACATTCAAATATTTCTCCTCTAAATTGAGGCCAAACCATAGGGTAAACTAGGAAGTCACCAAGGTTTTCCTCAAAATCCATGACATCCTCTAGTTCTTCCTTTGGATTCCAAAAGTAAAATGTTCCAAAATTGAGACATTCCCCATTCACACTTCTTCGTCCAATTTTGCTAAAAAGTCCTATTCCTTTGACCTCTTTTAAGACAATATCCCCTGATTTTTATCAAGAGTTTTCTTAGGTGATTTCGGTTACCTACGATGTAATTTACTATAAGGGCTTGCCTTTATAGAAAACTTTTCCAAACCCAGCTTAATATGAAACCTATCTAATTTCTCATATTAAGTAGTGGAACTTGTTTGCTTATAAAAAAAATGATTTTTACAGACCAAACAAATGTCATGTATTTCTTAGTTTATTTGATCGAGTCTCACCCTTAAGCCATGTGTTTATTTTTCGAGATAGATACATAGCTTGAGGTGTAGTGCTCTTTCATCTGAACTTTGAAGGATATGTGATTAGTTTGATTTCATATTTTTTTAATATATATATATAAAACGGGCGAGGGGATTCCGATTCCGACGACCGACAGCTTCCACAGGACGACCCCCCTAAAAATAATGTCGACAACATATTTGAAGCAAATTAATGAAATTTTTTTTCAGATTTTNGATATGTGATTAGTTTGATTTCATATTTTTTTAATATATATATATATATATATATATATATATATAACGGGCGACAGGATTCCGATTCCGACGACCGACAACTTCCACAGGACGACCTCCCTAAAAATAATGCCGACAACATATTTGAAGCAAATTAATGAAACTTTTTTTCAAATTTTAGTATATTTGTCAAATTACCTTTTTGTGTGATTGATAAAGAGCCGAAGAACAATACGTTGATTTTAAATTATAATAAATAAAGAACAAAACAACAAAAAAATTTAATAATAAAATTTTTGAAGATTCAATCAATGAAAATTAAATTTTGAGAAATATACCTTGATGATTAAATGTGATAAAGATAACAAGAAAATGATAAATTTAATATGTTTGTTCCTCTCAAGTTCAAGGTTTCTCATTCTCCGCCTTCACAACACGAATGGCTTTCTCTACACAAATTTGTCACAACCTCCACAGAGTGTCACACTCCTCATGAAATCTCTGTATTCACNCGAGTTCAAGGTTTCTCATTCTCCGCCTTCACAACACGAATGGCTTTCTCTACACAAATTTGTCACAACCTCTACGGAGTGTCACACTCCTCACAAAATCTCTGTATTCACAGAATCTCAANATCAAAGAACACAAGTTTGAGGTGTGTCTACGAAACCCTATGTCATACCCTGGTGGGTCTAATTTGTTCATCAGTGGGGATGATTCCATAAAGCAAATTATAATATGTCCATGTGTCCTCTGAGATTCCCAAAGGATCATGAAAAGGTCTTAGGTAATACCCTAGACTTTTCACAGTCCCTCGAATCGTCTCAAGTTCATTTTGGTCTTATTACGTTTTCTATGTGATTCACCCAAATTATACCCTTATGCTCAATGGACCTTGATGTTTTGATTATCTTTTTAAGTGGGGTAGTTATCATTTGATGTTTCACTTATGAATTATACGGGTAAAGACCCTTTGGGGAAATTTGGCTTAATTAAGAAACTTAGTCAGCTTGATTTTCAAATATGAGCTTGTAGTGTTTGACCCAAGGAAAATATGTTGAGATTTTCATACCTATTTTATACTGTTTTTGATGATATTGTACTTTAAAGAAAGGTATTTTTGATGTTTTGTTGCAGGAATGATGAATTAGGGTGAATGGAGCAAAAAGATACAAAAAGGAGCGAATTTGGAGCGAAAAGAACCAAAATGTAGAGATTTGAACTAGGCCACTGATGGCGCCCTCGAAGCCGCCGACGACGAGTTTTTCCTAAGGCTACAGGATAAAATTCTCTAGAAGTCCGCCGACGGCGAACTCAGCGGTTATGCCTACTCAAGCTTTGGATAGGGCCAAATTTTGAAGTGATGCTTAGGTAACTCTTGGGAAAGCTTATCCATAACTTTAAAAGACTATTTTGACCAAAATGTGAAGAAGAGGGAAAGAGTCTGGAGAGTCTCGGAGGGGCTAGAGGTCCTGGATGTTAGAAAGGTTCCAATAGTGTGTACGAATTGTGAGGAATTCTTTGAGAGATTGTAAGAGTGGAGGGAAAGTGAGAGATTTCTTCCTCCTTGCTGCTTCGAAGAGGAATTTTGTGTGCTGTAAAGAAAGGAAGAGATTCAGAGGAACTTCGAGGAGTGTTCTTGGGGAGAAATTTGAGATAAGTTACTTGTTATAGTTTGTATGACTTTAATTTTATATATGAATTTCGAGTTTTGTTGTGTTTTTCCTTTCAGATCTAAGTAGTTTTCTCTATCTTTCTCCTTATCTTGAGATTTGAGAAATGGTGATTTGAATTGGTGAAGCCATAAAAAATGTTTAAGAAATTGCAATGATCTTTTCACTTCGATCTTAATTTATCTTCAATCCGGAATTGATTTGTTTAAAATATGTTGAGTTTTACAACTAAAGTGAAGATTATATCCAAGATTTAGGGAGGTCAAAGCCCAATTGATTTGTTAAAATATGTTGAGTTTTACAACTAAAGTGAAGATTACATCCAAGATTCCAATTGATTTGTTAAAATATGTTGAGTTTTACAACTAAAGTGAAGATTACATCTAAGATTCATGGAGGTCAAAGCCCTTGAAAGTTGGGTGCAAATAAATAGGGAAAGATCTTGATTTACTTTCAATCTGGCCAATTGATTTGTTAAAATATGTTGAGTTTTACAACTAAAGTGGTAATTTACTTTCAATTTGGCCAATTGATTTGTTAAAATATATTGAGTTTTACAACTAAAGTGAGAATTTACTTTTAATCTGACAATTGATTTGTTTAAAATATGTTGAGTTTTACAACTAAAGTGAAGATTATATCCAAGATTTAGGGAGGTCAAAGCCAATTGATTTGTTAAAATATGTTGAGTTTTACAACTAAAGTGAAGATTACATCTAAGATTCATGGAGGTCAAAATTGATTTGTTAAAATATGTTCAGTTTTACAACTAAGGTGAAGATTACATCCAAGATTTAGGGAGGTCAAAGTCCTTGAAAGTTAGGTGCAAATAAATAGGGAAATAAAAATTATCGGGCGTAGAATTGGAGATTTTAGAGTGACAAGGTGAGCAAATTAAATAGGGAAATAAAATTATCGGGCGTAGAATTGGAGATTTTAGAGTGACAAACTAAAATCTAATAGGGAAATAATATTATCGGGCGTAGAATTGGAGATTTTAGAGTGACAGAATAAAATCCCCAACTAAGGGTTGGGTGCAAATAAATAGGGAAATAATATTATCAGATTCAGGGAGGTCAAAGCCCTTGGAAGTTGGGTGCAAATAAATAGGGAAATATTATTATCGGGTGATTTAGGGAGGTCAAAGCCCTTGGAAGTTGGGTGCAAATAAATAACTAAGGGTTGGGTGCAAATAAATAGGGAAATAATATTATCAGATTCAGGGAGGTCAAAGCCCTTGGAAGTTGGGTGCAAATAAATAGGGAAATATTATTATCGGGTGGGGAGGTCAAAGTCCTTGAAAGTTGGGTGCAAATAAATAGGGAAATAAAATTATCAGGCGTAAACTTGGTGATTGAATTGATTTGTTAAAATATGTTGAGTTTTACAACTAAAGTGAAGATTACATCCAAGATTAAAATAATTTGTTAAAATATGTTGAGTTTTACAACTAAAGTGAAGATTACATCCAAGATTCAGAGAGAATTTTTTAAAATATGTTGAGTTTTACAACTAAAGTGAAGATTACATCCAAGATTCAGGGAGGTATTCGTTAAAATATGTTGAGTTTTACAACTAAAGTGAAGATTACATCCAAGATTCAGGGAGGTCCTTAAATATGTTGAGTTTTACAACTAAAGTGAAGATTACATCCAAGATTTAGGGAGGTCAAAGCTTTTGTTAAAATAAGTTGAGTTTTACAACTAAAGTGAAGATTACATCCAAGATTCAGGGAGGTCAAAGCCCTCAATATGTTGAGTTTTACAACTAAAGTGAAGATTACATCGAAGATTCAGGGAGGTCAAAGCCTTTATATGTTGAGTTTTACAACTAAAGTGAAGATTACATCCAAGATTCGGGGAGGTCAAAGCCCTTGATATGGTTGAGTTTTACAACTAAAGTGAAGATTACATCCAAGATTCAAGGAGGTCAAAGCCCTTGGAAATTGGGTGCAAATAAATATAGTTTTACAACTAAGGTGAAGATTACATCCAAGATTTAGGGAGGTCAAAGTCCTTGAAAGTTAGGTGCAAATAAATAGGGAAATAAAAATTATCGGGCGTAGAATTGGAGATTTTAGAGTGACAAGGTGAGCAAATTAAATAGGGAAATAAAATTATCGGGCGTAGAATTGGAGATTTTAGAGTGACAAACTAAAATCTAATAGGGAAATAATATTATCGGGCGTAGAATTGGAGATTTTAGAGTGACAGAATAAAATCCCCAACTAAGGATTTAGGGAGGTCAAAGCCCTTGGAAGTTGGGTGCAAATAAATAGGGAAATAATATTATCGAAAATAGAGAAATAATACTATGGCGTAGAATTGAAGATTTTAGAGTGACAGACTAAAATCCCCAATTCGGTCCTATCGTTTGGCTGTGATTTAGGGAGGTCAAAGCCCTTGGAAGTTGGGTGCAAATAAATAGGGAAATAAAATTATCGGTATTTAGGGAGGTCAAAGCCCTTGGAAGTTGGGTGCAAATAAATAATTATCGGGCGTAGAATTGGAGATTTTAGAGTGACAGACTAAAATCCCCAATTTGGTCTTATTGTTTGGGTGCTTAAGTGTAGATGTTAGCCCTCAGGTAAGGGGGATCTGGGAGCTCCGAAGTGAGAGCCGGTATTCTCTCAGCCTAGCCNGATGATCTTTTCACTTTGATCTTAATTTACTTTCAATCTAGCCAATTGATTTGTTAAAATATCTTTAGTTTTACAACTAAAGTGAAGATTACATCCAAGATTCATGGAGGTCAAAACCTTGGAAGTGGGGTGCAAATAAATAGGAAAATAATATTATTGGGCGTAGAATTGGAGATTTTAGAGTGACAGACTAAAATCCCCAATTTGGTCCTATCGTTTGGGTGCTGAAGTGTAGTTGTTAGCCCTCAGGTGAGGGGAACGTGAGAGCTCCGAAGTTAAAGCTGGTATCCTACCAGCCTAGCCGCAGATTCAGTAAACAAGCGTAGGATTAGTCAATGTTCTTTATGCCTGGACCAAAGGGTAAATTATATGTATGCTCCTATTTGGCAAAATATAATTTGAACTAATTCACTTTATTCATTCAATATAATTTCTTGTTAAGGAGAATGATGCTTTCTTATATATTGAATATCACATTCGAACCTTCATTAGTATACTTAGTTATTTAATTATTAATAAAATTGCATATTTATTTCAATTGTTTATTNCTTTATGCCTGGACCAAAGGGTAAAGAATAGGTATGCTCCTATTTGACACAATAAAATTTGAACTAATATACTTTATCCATTCACTGTAATTTCTTGACAAGGAGAATGATGATTTCTTATATAATATAACACATTTAAACCCTCATTAGTATCATTAGTTATTTAATAGTTATTAAAATTACATATTTATTTTAATTGTAAACCCTTTATTAGTATAATTAGTTATTTAAGAGTTATTAAAATTACATATTTATTTCAATTGTCTATTAATGTAGTATAATTAGTTATTTAAGAGTTATTAAAATTACATATTTATTTCAATTGCTTATTAGTGATAGGTATAATTAGTTATTTAAGAGTTATTAAAATTACATATTTATTTCAATTGCCTATTAGTGACTCATAAGCGACAAGGAGAAGGATGCTTTCTTATATATTGAATATCACATTAAAAACCTTATCAGTATAATGTGAGTTATTTAATAGTTATTAAAATTACATATTTATTTCAATTGCCTATTAGTGACAGATAAGCAAATTGAACTTCAAAATTACATATTTCAATTGCCTATTAGTGACAGATAAGCAAATTGAACTTCGTTGTTGTGATTAAAGTATTGCATTTCTAAAATCTTAGTTCGCAGTTCTAAACCACTCCCTATGGGATCGATATCTTGGACTCCGNATTCATTTTATCCATTCACTATAATTTCTTGACAAGGAGAATGATGCTTTCTTATATATTAAATATCACAAAATTAAACCCTACTTCTATCTTTAGTTATTTATTTGTTATCAAAATTATCTACTTATTTAAATTTCCTATTAGTGACAGATAAGCAAATTAAACTTCATAGTTGAAGTATTACTTTTTATTAAGCCTTAGTCCGTAGTATTCTATTTCTCCCTATGGGATCGATAACTAGGACTCCATTAGAGCCCTATATTTCTTAAGCTATACGTATACTTGCGTTGACAAATNTATTTCTCCCTATGGGATCGATAACTAGGACTCCATTAGAGCCCTATATTACTTGAGCGATACTTATACTTGTCTTGACAAATTCGACTTTAACATTATTGAATATTATATCTATACATCTTTATTAAATCAAACACATATACATAAAGTCACAGTCAAANAGTCAAGATATTTGACACCGTTGCTGGAATTTAAATCTTCTAGTAGCGTCATCAAATTCTTGTAATTGTCGATTTACAAAAAGAAAAAGGTCAGTCAAGTTTTTGGCACCGTTGCCGGGGATTTAAATTTATAGTAAAGTCATTAAATTCTTGTAATTGTCAATTTACAAAAATAAAAAGGTCGGTCAAGTTTTTGACGCCGTTGCCGGGGAGAATTTTAAGAGTAACGGACATATTAGAACTCTTAAAAAGTTTTTACTTAAATTGCAACTTATCTATAGATTTATATATTTATATTTTTATTTTTAATTACTAAGTACTAATTTTAAATTGTTTGCGCAAATTTGGACCTGAAAATCTTATACCATACGATTCGGAAGTAGAACGAACTGTTAGAAAAATTAGAAAACTAAAAAGAAAACCTAGAAACTGTGATACAATGGAAAACATTATGAATGAACACCAACCTAGACCTTTAAGAGATTATGCAAATCCTACAGCATATGAAATTCACTTCTTTATCCAAAATCCTGATATAGCTGCTAATTCATTTGAGCTTAAACCTGCTATTATCTAAATGGTACAAAACAATCAATTTACACCAAATGAAGATCCTAACTTACACCTCGCTAGTTTTTTAGAACTATGTGCTACTTTTCAATATGATAGAGTCTCAAACGATGCTATTAGACTTAGACTTTTTCCTTTTTCACTGAGGGATAAGGCTAAGATGTGGTTAAACTCGTTAGCACCTGGATCTATTAGAACTTAGGGAGAACTGTCACAAAAATTTCTATCCAAATATTTCCCTCCATCTAAGACTGCTAGACTAAGAAATGACATAACATCGTTTTGTCAGATTGATGGAGAGTTAATATATGAAGCTTGGGCGAGATTTAAAGATCTTCTTAGGAAATGCCCTCATCATTCATTACCAGACTGTTTAATAATTCAAACCATTTATAATGGATTAGTGGGATCTCTTAGATCAATTATAGATGCTGGAGCTGGTGGTTCTTTAATGTCAAAACCTTTTGATGAGGCTTATTCATTAATAGAAGAAATGGATACCAACAATTTTTAATGGCCCTCTGAGCGGGTAAATCGTAAAGNCTTTACAATTATTGAATATTTATTATGTCCATATTTATCTTATATTTTTAAGCATATATAAAGTCGCAGTCAGTGTTTTAAAAAAGCTTCAAATTATTTATAGTTCATTTCTAAACCTCATTAAACAAGACTTTGGTTAAGTCTAGTTCACCACTAAGCTCTTAAAATCGGTAAATTTGTACTTTTTAGGAAAATTTAAATATTTATACTTTTAATCCTTATCAAGAATTATAAATCATTTAAAACCATTAATTAGGGTTTTAATAGTGGGTTATCATCTTCCAAAGTCCAACCCCCAAACTCAATATCTTCTTATCTAATTGTTATTCCAAATTTCAACAATTTAAGAAATTACAAATTTATCCTTAATGAGACCAAAGTGAGATTGGTTACTACCATTGATCCCTTTTATATTTTAATAATCTAGACATGTCAATTATCATAATTTATTACCCATTTACCCTTTGGTTAGGCCTAAATTTTAATTAAGACTTAAATTTAAATATTATTATTTTGCTCTTAGGGGTTTAACACCTTATAATTCATTAAATTAAACTCAAATGACTTTAAAATTTTTATGTTACCCCACTCATGGGTTAATTACAACATTAGAAGAGAAAATGTGATTTTTTTAATTTATTTAATTTTATAATTATTTTAAAGTAAAAATGAGGATTTTTAATGAAAATTCAATAACTCAACTAAAACAAAACCATTGTTCTTAAGAAAAATACTGGAGGTTCACCTTGTTAATAGGACCACTTGGACTAAATTTCATAATTTTTAGAGGTTTAATTTAATTATTAGAATTATTTATTTTAAGTATTAATTAATATAATGGAAAATAAAATTTAATATTTTTCTTAAATCTCTCTGTGTTCAAGAAACTCAAAGAAACAAATTGCATTTTTTTGGTTATATTTTAATTATTAGAACTATTTTAGTGGAAAATTAAAGAAGATTCATTTAAAGCCTTTAAAAATTAATATCTTGACTAAGAAAATTAGGAGGATTATTTTAATTGGTCCGAAGTGATCAGGAAGCTAAATGTGACATTTTAGTGTGCTTTTACAATTCTGTAATTTTTATGATTTTTAATTAATTCTTAATTATTCAAATATTGAAAAATGGCTTAAAAATGACATATTTATTTTAATTCTACTTCTATTTTTCTTAGGTTCCTTTGGTCATAAAAAGCTCCCAAAACCAATTTGGTGATTATTTGAATTATATTTTATCTATTATAATTATTTTAGTACCAAAAATGTAATTTTACCTAATTAATCCATTTTGGTGGTCAAATTAATTCCAATTGACTTAAAGTTTTTATGGGGAGCTCCTCTGACATTAAATTATAGCGAAGACTAATTTTTATTCCATTTACTTTTATGTTTCGTCCAATTTAATTATATTTTATTGTTAGGGTTTAATGAACATTTGAGTTATTTTTATAGAGTTAAACCAAGTTTGTATATTTTCTAGGGTCTTCTGACCACAATGAACCTACCAAAACAAGCTTTGTATTTTTTTTGATAAATATTCTAATTTTAATGATTTTTATACCAAAACAAAGACAATTAACATGAAAATTAAGAATTTATGATAAGAGATGCCCCCTGACCTTGGAAACATTAGAGATATACCTAACACAAGAGAGATTAAAAGCCTCATGGTCCCATGCCATGGTGAAATGCCCATGCAAATGGATAATTCAAATCAGAAATACACTATTTAATTAATTAAAAATCACAAATGCATTAAACAGACATGAAACCATTTCCACAATATTCTCATCTATTCAGTGAGCATGAGAGTATTTTTCTTTTTTTTATGATTTTTTTATGAAAAGATATGAATTTTTGAAGTTCTGGTCATTTAAATAAATCAGAAAATCCTGATTTATTTACTTATCCGGCTTAGCGCCAGCGCATCCTAGGCAGCTTCGAGTTGTGCACGCGTCCGCTTCTGGCTGGGCACTGCCAGATTAGTCAGCCTACAGTTCATGCACCAATACTCTGTTCAATGCAATCTCAGTCGTTCGTCTGACACACGCACGATCGGATGGCTTTCCGTCATCATCCCTAAGTCCCCCAACCCGTGAATCATCCACCTTATAACCCTAATTTCTCCCTCAATACTCAACCAAATGTATTCAGGTTTGTTCCTATAGATGTGTCTAGACTTAGAGAATTCATCTATACATTTAATCAAGTCCTAAATTGAGTTTATAAGCATGGAAAATAAAAATAGACTCAGTTTGAGGGGAGAATTCAATACCTTTGCTCAAGAGGTGTGGTTTTGATTGGGTGCTTATAAAAGCTTGAGTTTAGTCCACAGAGCTCCTAGATGAAGCCTTGGGTTGTGGTGAATTGCCTAGGTATGAAATTGATCAAGGCTGATTTGGGATGCTAGGGTGATCTAGTGATGGGGCTTTTATGGGGGATCTTCTTCATTCACTCAAGAGATGATGTGGGTGAATTTAATTTGGAATTGGTGGAGTTCTGAGAGTCATATTTCGGGCTCAAACTTAGGCTGAGAAATTGGCTCTGGTCGGTGGAGAAGAGGGCTGGAAGATGGTTGGGTTGAACTCAAGAGGTCTTGAAGAAGCTCTGGGAACAATTTGGCAGAGTCTCTCTAAGGAATTTTGAACCTCGCCCACCTTGGCCGTGGAGGGTGATTTTAAATAGGAGAGGCCATGGTGGCTGCCATGGATAGCTAGGGTGGCTGGGTGGTTGCTTAGGTGGAGGGAAGAAAGGTACGGGTGTCCATATGTGTTGATGCAGCTCAGCTTGGTTCAATTTTGAGTTTTAGCCATGGTGGAACACATGGGAAACCAAGGTGGTCGGTCAGACAAAGTCAGATTACCATCCCACGGATGTGGTTAGTGGTGGGCAAATGTGAAGCCAATTGGGTTGTGCATGGTTTGAGATGATTAATTGAAGTGGAAAAGGCTTTGGGCTAGGTTGGTTCAACCATGGGTCTAGTCTCATTGGAATGAGACTGGATGAATCCCCATTGCTGACCAAGGTCAGGTGGATCAGTTGAAGTAGTGTGGAGAGCTCCCTATCCAAAGGATTTGGCTAAGCATGTGTTAGACTGTGTCATTAAAAGGTTTAAAACCTTTTTTAAGGGAGCTTGAAAGTGGCTCCTCCTTTTTCCATTAATAATTTGATGAGGTGGCAAAGGCTCATAAGGCTCACCTATGGCTTGGGGGTGGTGACCACGACTTTATGTATGCTTAAAAATATAAGATAAATATGGACGTAATAAATATTCAATAATTGTAAAGTAACACTTATCAACGCAAGTATACGTATCGCTCAAGTAATATAGGGCTCTAATGGAGTCCTAGATATCGATCCCACAGGGAGTAAGTTTAGAGTTACGAACTAAGATTTTAGAAAAAGCAATACTTTAATCACAACAATAAAGTTCAATTTGCTTATCTGTCACTAATAGAAAATTGAAATAAATATGTAATTTTAATAACTATCAAATAACTAATGATACTAATGAAGGTT
>JXCR01144970.1:175892-185930 GCA_002079205.1 Phalaenopsis hybrid cultivar | reverse complement strand
GAAAGAAAAACTCTAAATATAAATCATACCTCAGTATTTTAGGCATTTTCATCATTCTGAAATTTTTGCAGGCCTTCTCAAAATTTGTACTTCACCTGGTCTGTAATATAAGGAGCTTTCTATATAAATCATTAGAGAAATTTCTGGGTAATGAAATTTTAAAATAAGTATAAAATTAAAACATTAAATAAACACAATAGTTCATAACATAACACAATACTAAACAAAACAATTAAAATTAAAAAAATGCAAAAATAAAAAATAAAAAAATAAAAAAATAAAAATCATATTACATTACAATCTACAAAATACTACTCAACATCTGTTATACTACGCATACATACTATAACACTAACTTTATAACAAAGATTAAAATTATCCAAATACAACATAATAATAATAATGAAAGTCCAAATACACAAACAACCATTTCTATTACAAAAAATTACAGAAATAAAAGTACAAGTACAAGTACATCAATTCTATCAAATATCAAAATCCCAAACTGTGTCTTCATCTCCTTGATCAGCAGGTGGATCGGGCTGATACTGAGTATATCTGGGGCACTCAGGGAAAGTAACATCAGGCTCACCTATGTAGGGTCGAGCCTGAGCTTCATAATAGGCTACTTCAAAATTTGAATGTCTCAGAAGGTACTCACTATCATAATCATGTCGACATTCTAAACCTCCAATTATTTCATTTATTAACTCTATGCTCTTCTACTGCAAGGTCAACTCATTCATCAAATCAGAGAGGGTAGGGGAACTAGAAGGTGGAAGGTCATAACTTGTAGAGGGGACATCTGTACTAGTAGAAGGTTCTTGACCTCTACTTCTCCATTTCTCATGGGATTCATAAGTTTTTAAATTGGCCTTACTAATGAGTTTCATAGGGTAAACCCATTCTTCATCTCCAATCTCCACTCTAGAAAGTTTGCAAATTGCATAAATAAGTCCAGGATGTCATAGACCTCCACTTGTCTCACTCCTCGTCGTAGTCAATATATTCTTAAAAATTATTCTTCCCACATTTAGAGTTCTATTATTCTGAAAACAGAAATTCAGAATAGCTCTATCTCTAGTTACCTCACTATGGTGATAGGTCGGTAACAGAGCAGAAAAATTCAGAATAGCTCTATCTCTAGTTACCTCACTATGGTGATAAGTTGGTAACAGAGTAGAGAAAATGAAATAGTGTCACGCCAATATATTCTTAAGAATTATTCTCCCCACATTTATAGTTTTACTATTTTGAATACAAAAATTTAGATATTCTTAAGAATTATTCTCCCCACATTTATAGTTCTACTATTCTTAATACAGAAATTCAGAATAATCTAGTTACCTCACTATGGTGATAGGTCCCCACATTTATATTTCTATTATTCTGAATATAGAAATTCAGAATAGCTCTATCTCTTGTTACCTCACTATGGTGATAAGTCAGTAACGAGTAGGAAATGAAATAGTGCCACGCCTTAGAGGTGGCATTCAACATGGAAGCAGAAAAATTTACTCATTCTCGCTGCTTTATCTTCCATGTTCCTTTCCCATCAGTGAGAAAATTGATCACATCATTCAGGGGGCCTTCCATAGTACTGAAAGAATCATATTGACAGCAATAAGAGTCTGGGACTTTGTAAAAAGTGTTGATGCGGACGGTAGTAAACTCAACAGGAAATCCACGCACTTGAACGTTTCCGTCTTCAGAATAAATTACATTGGCGTAGAACTCCTTCACAACATTTGCATCAGCTTTATTGGTGGCGTAACAAAAGTTTTCCCACCTCCGCTCGGCAATGACTTGTTCAATTTCTCCTCCCGAACTTTCAAAAACTCGATCTTATCTGCACTTCTTTCATTTAAATATTGAAGTAAATTTTGTTTGAGTCATCGCATTGACGAAGCAAGACTCGTTGAACTCAACCCGTCTCTTTTGATGTGGAGGCATTTCAATCTAATCATATTATAGAAAACTTCCAAAAATTACTTCAAATATGCAAATCATAGCTTCCAATAGTAATTATAAGAGTTCAACACTAAGATCAATGAATTTCTTCCCAAATTCTCTTCACATTCTCAAATTTTTCAGATCTCCTCAATGTGGAAGAAATCCATGATAAAAATCAAATATTTTTAGTTTGGAGTGAAGCTCTTACCTAGAGATGATCAAATCCGATGTCAAAAATCCTTGAAATTGCCTCCCAACCTAAGATCTTTCAAGCCCTAGGTCGTAAATGACATTTTTAGGAGGAAGGGGATGATGAATAGTGGCGGTTGACTGGTCAAAATCGTGGTTAAAGGTGTTTTTTTGTGAGCTCACGGTCGGCGGGTTTGATGGCACCGTCGGCGTGCTCTATTGGAATTTAATCCTAAGTCTCGGGAAAATCTATCATCAGCGGCATCGAAGGCGCCGTCGGTGGGCTCTATTGATTTTGTCGAAATTCCAAATTTTTGCGATTTCGATCAATTCCAAGCCTAAACGACATCTGTTTAATCACTATAGAGATAATTTTATGTAACTAAATGATGTACTTAGCACATATAAACTTTCACAACACAAAACATCACATTTATATATAAATTCCAATGGGTACAATATACGTTACATAACTCACTTAAGTTTGGTATTTTCTCAACCTTAATACATTAATTCAGCGTCGCAATCTATACCACAACACTCAAAACGCTGAAAACAAAACATCCTATGCTTAGTCTCAACTATATAGAGATCTAAAAGACACTCAAAACACTGAAAACAAAACATCTTATGCTTAGTCTCAACTATACAGAGATCTAAAAGCATAATTCTAAAGCAAAAAAAATACAAAGTTCAAATCTAAATACATAAATAGACGGATAGGTAATATTATAAATATACTAATCCTCAGATTCAGTACTCGATTCTCCTCTGAGATCACCCATTGATTGCACATGAACGAAGAGGTTGTAGAAGGGGCCTCTGAGATCACCCATTGATTGCACATGAATGAAGAGGTTGTAGAAGGGTTGGAATGGAAATCACCCATTGATTGCACATGAACGAAGAGGTTGTAGAAGGGTCGGAATGGAAATTCTTCAAACAGGTAGCAAGGTAAATCTACTATTCTTCAGATTCAGTGCTAGATTCTCCTCTGAGATCACCCGATTGCACATGAACGAAGAGGTTGTAGAAGGGTCGAAATGGAAATTCTTCAGTGGAATCCTCCTCTATCAATTTCATCCTTCTCATCAGTCGTATCAAACTATCTTCTAAATGTCTAGAGTGCTCAAAATGTTCTTTCATCCTCCAGTCCAGATGATCGAAGAAATCAAAGATATTATTAATTGCATTCATGACATTTTGTACCTCCTTCTCTAATTTCTTAATTTGGTGCAGGATCACCAGAGTCTTGTCAAGAACTAAGGGTTGAACTGGCAATTCTGAGATGATTGATCTACTATAATGGCCATCATTCTTTCCTTCAAAAGCTGGGAATCTCTCAGTTGGGTCCAAAGGCTTCCAAGGTAGCAGTACCTTTTCCCAATTTTCGTAGGACACTTGGAATTGACTACAAAGTGAGAAACTTGTAGGGAGTGTCCAAGCCCATAAGTTGATCTATGAACAATCAGGCTCAATGCCGACTTCACAATTATTGATCCAATGTTGATCGATAGTCTTCTTTCGATGTAGTAATTCAAAATAGCACTTTCTTTAGAAACTTTACCGATCTTCATTGTCAGTAACAGTTTCATAGAAATTAAAAAGTGCCAATGTTTCGAAACGGGATTTAGGAGTGTCACAGAAAAACTAACATACCCGTTTTCTCTTGTTGCCCAGTCGTCGACATCGTCCGTTAAATATTGATAAATTTCATTCATCTGGTTTCTCGTTAGAACGAAATTGGAATAGTGGCAGACAGAAACATTTTCGATCATGTATTCGTTGATCCATGAAGGAGTGAAAGTGATCCATTTTCCTTGCACATAAACGAATCCCTGGTTGATTCTAGGTAAATTTGCATAAAATTCTTTTACCACAAGAACCACCACGGCGGCGGTAGTGTAGCACAACACTTCCCATCTTTGTCACACTATCGTTTCTTAAATTTTCTTCATGAGACTATTTAATCTGTGATTTATGAATCCTCGTTCCTTGATCAATCATTTATTCGTCAGTAACTTGTTGAAGATTCGCTGTGTTTCCGCACTAATAAACTTTCGCCGATTGAAAACTTACATTATGGGATTATCAGGAGAATTGGACGCAATAGGAATGAAATTGGTGGAGTTTCACTTCGTTTTGTGGGGAAAATATGAACTAGGAATTGAATGTCGGAGTTTAAAAGGACAATTCTCGCACAAAAATCGCCAAAAACCGCCATTTGTACCCAAGTAACNGCTTATAAAACTCTTATTGGAATGACTCCTTACAGACTGATTTTTGGAAAGACTTGTCACTTACTAGTTGAACTGGAGCATAAAGCATATTGGGTGATTAAAGAATTCAATTATAATTTGAAAGATGCTAGTAAGAAGAGATTGTTGCAATTAAATGAATTGAAAGAATTAAGAAATGAATCTTATGATAATGAAAAAATTTCAAAGGAAAAGCTAAAGTTATGGCATGATCGGAAGATTAACCAGAAGAATTTTGAACCAGGACAAGAAGTTTTACTTTACAATACAATGCTGAAGTTATTCCCTAGGAAATTGAAGACTTGTTGGTTAGGGAGATTTACGNAGAACATTGACTAATCCTACACTTGTTTACTGAATCTGTGGCTAGGCTGGGAGGATACCGGCTCTCACTTCGAAGCTCCCACATTCCCCTCGTCTGAGGACCAACATCTACACTTCAGCACCCAAATGATAGGACCTAATTGGAGATTTTAGTCTGTCACTCTAAAATCTCCAATTTTACACCCGATAATATTATTTCCCTATTTATTTGCACCCAACTTCAGAGGGCTTTGACCTCCCTGAATCTTTGATGTAATATACACTTTAGTTGTAAAACTTAGTATATTTTAACAAATCAATTGGCCACCCTAGAAGTCTAGCCTCCCTAGTGACGGTCGATGGTCGATTCTAGAGTATCACCCCATCAACGGTCGATCAATCTCCAATTCTAGAGTACCAACCCATCGACGGTCGATGGCGTTGTCGGAGCTCTAGTTCAATTCTGCACATTTTGGTCCTATTCACTCCAAATTTGCTTTTTTTTGCATCTTTTTGCTTTAATGACCCTAATTCATCATTCCTACAACAAAACATAAATACTTTTCTTTAAAGTGCAATATCATCAAAAATAGTATAAAATAGGTATGAAAATCTCAATATATTTTCCTTTGGTCAAAATCCCACAAACATAAATATTATTTTTCCTCGAGTAATTTGGTACTATGTTATGATCTATTATAGTAAAGTTTTAATTCAGAAATACTATAAGTTTGATTTAAGTAAATATTATGGTCAAAATCCCCCAAACTCAACTATTACTTGTCCTCAAGTAATTTTAGTACTATATAAAACTTATCTACTGTAGTAAAGTTTTAATTCAGAAATACTATAAGTTTGATTTAAATAAATATCATAGCAAGATTTTCAGAAAAAATTCAAGTAATTGAATTAACTCTATAGTCACAAGATTATTTATTCATCAAGTTTAGGAGTTCTAGTCTTCTATTCATTTCAAGATTGACTATATATTGCAATATTAAGTCACTTATAATATTTAAATGATAGAAACTTCATGAGAACTCTACTAGTAAAATATCTATTCCATAAATATAAGTTCAAGAATGTATTTAGGTTTTCCCTTTAGGTTGGTCCAGTGAAGCCAATTTTTTATTAGGCATATCCTCAAGCTTCTCCTCACATCCATAGGTAGGTCCAGTGAAGCTTTTTGATTAGGCATATCCTCTCAAGCTTCTCCTCACTTCAGGAAGGTCTAGTGAAGCCAATTTTTTATTAGGCATATCCTCAAGCTTCTCCTCACTTTCCATTTTTTTTTTCTTTCTTTTCTCTTTTTCATTTGGATTGCTTTCAATCCTATATATTTTTCTTTTTTTTTTTCTTTCTTTTCTCTTTTTTCATTTGGATTGTTTTCAATCCTATATATTTTTTCTTTTCATTTCAGTTTCTTTCTTTTCTCTTTTTCATTTGGATTGCTTTCAATCCTATATATTTTTCTTTTCTTTTCAGAGATTGTTTTCTATCANAATACAAGGCTGAAGTTATTCCCTGGGAAATTGAAGTCTCGTTGGTTAGGGCCATTTACTGTGACTCAAGTTAATACTGACAGAATGTTGAAATCAGAAAATGGGAAATAGATTTAAAGTAAATGGACATAGATTAAAACCTTATTATGAGGGTAATAGACCAAATTTTAAAGAGGTTTTAATGATCAGTCGATTTAACACCTGAATAGGTCGGGCTGACAACGTTAAACCAAGTGTTTAATGATCAGTCAACCTGAATAACACCTGAATAGGTCGGGCTGACAACGTTAAACCAAGCACTTTATGGGAGGCAACCCATGTTTATCTTTATTTTATTCGTAAATATAGTAGTTGTTATTTAAATTTATCACTAGTTTATAGTAGTATTAAGCTCTACTACTATTATTTACCCTTAAAACATCTTAAAAATTGGATCCATAAAGAAAAATTGAAACGCATTTGGACTAGAGCGAAACTGTGAAAATTTTGCCTTGGGCGTCGACGACGAGTTTTTCCCGAGAGTCCAGACAAAATTAATACAGAGTGCGCCGCTGGCGCCATCGACCTCGCTGATGGCGAGACCGGTAAGATGACGGTTTCTTATGTTTGAATGGTGGTTTTTGACAGTTTTTGGGCGGGAATAGTCTTTTTAAACTTAAAAATTCGAACTCTAGTTCATATTTCCCCCCCAAGAACAAAATAAAACTCTGTCAATTTCATTCCTTTGGCGTCCAATTCCGCTGACAATCCCAGAATGCGAGTTTTCAATCGGCGAAAGTTCGTTAGTGCGGAAGCGCAGCGAATCTTCAACAAGTTGCTGACGAAGAAAAGATTAATCAAAGAATGAGGATTTTACATAAATTTACATGAAATCAACCAAGGAATTGTTTATGTACGAGGAAGATGGATTACTTTAACTCCTGCAAGGATCAATAAGTTATATACGATAGAGAATATTCTTGTCAGCCACTATTCTAATTTCGTCCCAACGAGAAAACAGATGAATGAAATTTACCAGTATTTGAGGGGCGAAACTGATGATTGGGAAATGTGAGAGAACGGATATGTTAGTTTTTCTTCAACACTTTTGAATGCCGTCTCTAAACACTGGCACTTATTCATTTCTTCGAAACTGTTACCGACAATGAAGGTTGGTAAGGTTTCTAAAGAAAGTGTCATTCTGAATTACTGTATCTAAAGGGGACTGCCGATTGATATTGGATCTATAATCGTGAAGTCAGTCTTAGGCCTAATCGTTCACGGATCAACTTATGGCTTGGACACCCTTCAACATTTTTCTCACTTTGCAGCCAGTTCCAAGTATCCTATGAAAACTGGGAAAAGGTACTGCTACTTTGGAAACTTTGGACCCAACTGAGAGATTCCCAGTTTTTGAAGATGAAAATGACATGGCCATTATAGTAAATAGATCCAACTGAAAGATTCCCATCATTTGAAGATGAAAATGACATGGCCATGATAGTTGATCAGTCATCTCAGAATTCACTACCCGTTCAACCCTTAGTTTGAGATAAGTCTTTGGTGATCCCGCGCCAAATCAAGAAATTTGAAAAGGAGGTACAAAACGTGATGAATACAATTAATAATATCTCCGATTTCTTTGATCATCTAGACTAGAGGATGAAAGAACATTTCGATCACTCTTGACATTTAGAAGATAGCTTGACACAACTTATGAGGAGGATGAAATTAATTGAGGAGGATTCAAGTGAAGAATTTCCTTTCCGACCCTTCTACAACCTTTTCGTTCATGTGCAAGCAATGGGTGATCTCATAGGAGAAAAGAGCACAGAATCTGACGAGTAGTAGACTTACTATGCTACATTTATGTTTATGTGTGTTTAGATTTTAACTTTATAATTGCTTTGCTTTAAAATGATGAACCTATCTGTCTATCTATGTATTTTGATTTGAACTTTGTATTTGCTTTGCTTTAGAATTTTGCTTTTAGATCTCTATATAGTTGAGACTAAGCATAGGATGTTTTGTTTTCAGCGTTTTGAGTGTTGTGGTTTAGATTGCGACGCTAAATTTATGTATTGAGGTTGAGAAAATACCAAACTTAGGTGTGTTATATAACACATGTTGTACCCCTTGGAATTTATATATAAATGTAATGTTATCTTTTTGTGAAAATTTGTAAGTGTTAAGTACATCAATTAAATATTCAAAATTATTTTTATGATGATTAAACAGATATTGTTTAGGCGTAGAATTGATCAAAATCGCAAAAATACGATATTCAGACATAATCAATAGAGCCCGCAGACGGCGCCCTCGACGCCGCCGACGGCGGAAATTTCCCGAGACTTAGGTTCAAAAACAAAATAGAGCGCGCCGACGGCGCCATCGACCCCGCCGTCGGCGAGATCACAAAAATACCTCTTTAACCATGATTTTGACCGGTTAACCGCCACTATTCATCATCCCCTTCCTCTTAAAAACACCATTTTCGAATTAGGGCTTGGTAAATCTTGGATTGGGAGAAGATTTCATGGCTTTTTGACACCGGATTTGATCTTCTTTAGGTAAGAGCTTCACTCCATGTTAAAAATATTTGATTTTTACCTATGTATTTCTTCCACATAGAGGAAACCTGCAAGTTAAAAATATTTGATATTCACCATGTATTTCTTCCACGTTGAGGAAACTTGAAATTTTAAAAATGTGAAGAAAATCTTGGAAGAAATTCATGGATCTTAATGTTGAACTCTTTGAATTACCATTGAAGCCATGATATCATATTAAAAGTAATTTTTGGAATTTTTCTTTGATTTGATTAGATTAAAAATGGCTCCACGTCAAAAGAGAAAAGTTGAGTTCGACGATTCACACTTCGTTAATGTGATGACCCAACTTGATTTACTTCAATACTTAAAGGAAAAAAGTGTATACAAGATCAAGTTTTTGAGAGTCCGAGAGGAGAAATTGAACAGGTTATTGCCGAGCGAAGGTGAGAAAACTTTTGTTACACTACCAATAAAGCCGATGCAAATGTGGTGAAGGAGTTCTACGCCAATGTGATTTATTCTAAAGATGGAATTGTACAAGTGCGTGGATTTCCTGTGGAATTTACCGCCGCCTGCATTAACACTTTCTATGAAGTCCCAAATTTTTAAAACTGCCATTATGAATCATTTAATACGATGGAAGAACCCCCTCAATGATGTGATTAACTTTCTCACTGATGGGAAAGGAACGTGGAAGATAAAGCAGCTAGAACGAGTAAACTCTTCTGCTTCCATGTTGAATGCCACCTCTAAGGCGTGACACTATTTCATTTCCTCTACTCTGTTATCGACTTATCACAATAGTGAGGTAACTAGAGATAGAGCTATTCTGAATTTCTGTATTCGGAATAATAAAACTATAAATGTTGGGAGAATTATTTTCAAGAATATATTGACTACGACAAGAAGTGAGACTAGTGGAGCTCTAGGACAACCTAAACTTATTTATACACTTTGCACTTTCTGGAGTGGAAGCTAGAGAGGAAGAATGGGTTTACCCTATGAAACCCATTAGTAAATGTAATTTGAAAACTTATGTATCCCATGAGAAATGGAGAACTGGAAGCAGGAGTTAGGAACCTTCTACCAGTAGAGATGTTCCCTCTACAAGTTATGACTCTTTCCTCCTAGCTCCCCTACCTTAACAGATTTGATGAATGAGTTGACCTTGCAAATGAAGAGCATAGATTTAATAAAAGAAAGGATTGGAGGTTTAGAGCACCGACATGATTATTATAGTGAGTACCTGCAGAGGCATTCCGATTTTGAGATAGCTTATTATGACACTCAGGCCCGACACTA
>JXCR01144970.1:165165-175775 GCA_002079205.1 Phalaenopsis hybrid cultivar | reverse complement strand
GACTTATCACCATAGTGAGGTAACTAGAGATAGAGCTATTCTGAATTTTTGTATTCAGAATAATAAAACTATAAATGTAGGGAGAATTATTTTTAAGAATATATTGACTACGGCAAGAAGTGAGACTAGTGGAGGTCTAGGACATCCTGAACTTATTTATACACTTTGCCAACTTTCTGGAGTGGAAGCTAGAGAGGAAGAATGGGTTTACTCTATAGAATCATTAGTAAATCTAATTTGAAGACTTATGTATCCCATGAGAAATGGAGAACTGGAAGTAGGAATTAGGAACCTTCTACCAGTAGAGATGTTATCTCTATAAGTTATGACTCTTCTCCTCCTTCTAGCTCCCCTACCTTAACAGATTTANCTAGAGTGTGTAATTGTGAGAATTCTTCGAGAAATTGTAAGAGTGGAAGGAAAGTGAGAGATTTCTTCCTCATTGCTACTTTAAAGAGGAATTCTGTGTGCTGTAAAGAAAGGAAGAGATTCAGAGGAACTTCAGAGAGTATTCTTAGGGAGAAAGTTAGAGATAAGTTATATACTTGTTATAGTTCGTATGGCTTTGATTTTATATATGAATTTTGTTGTGTTTTTCCCATGAGTTCTGAGTAGTTTTCTCTGTCTTTCTCCTTGTCTCGAGATTTCTAAGAATGGTGATTTGAATTGGTGAAGCCATGAAAATGTTTAAGAAATTGTGATGATCTGTTAACTTCAATCTTAATTACTTTCAATCTGGCCAATTGATTTGTTAAAATATGTTGATTTTTACAACTAAAGTGAAGATTACATCCAAGATTCACGGAGGTCAAAGCCCTTTGAAGTTGGGTGCAAATAAAAAGAGAAATATTATCATCGGGTGTAGAATTTGAGATTTTAGAGTGAGGGACTAAAATCCCCAATTCGGTCCTATCGTTTGGGTGCCGATGTGTAGATGTTAGCCCTCAGGTGAGAGGAACGTGGGAGCTCTGNAAAAGATTAACTATTAGATGTCCTCTATTTCATTATTTTTTTAAAAAAAAATTATATGATTTTATGTAGTAAGATTTAATTCAGGTAATGTCCTCTATTTCAATATTTTCCAAAATTATTTATATGATTTCATGTAGTGAATTTAATTCAGATAACTATATTTTTTTATAGATATTTTAAATATTATGGTAGATTTAAAGAAATATTTTTGTAATGAAAATTATTTTGAAAATTAATATTGTAGATTAAGATATTTAGTATAAGAGAATAAGACTATAGTTAACTATTTAAAGTAAAGGACACTATATTTTGAAGTGGTAACTATTAGATGTCCTCTATTTAATTATTTTCAAAACTTATTAATATGATTTTATGTAGTGAATTTAATTCAGGTAACTATATTTTTGTAACTATTTAAATATTATGGTAGATTTAAAGAAATATTTTTGTAATGAAAATTAATTTTGTAGCTTCGATATTTAGTATAAGAGAATAAGACTATAGTTAACTATTTAAAGTAAAGGAAACTATATTTTAAAGTTTTAGTATAAGAGAATAAGACTATAGTTAACTATTTAAAGTAAAGGAAACTATATTTTAAAGTAAAATTATAGTTAACTATTTAAAGTAAAGGAAACTATATTTTAAAGTATTAAGAATCTGGAATTTCAATTGAGAAGACAAGATTGGGGCTCAATGATGTAACAACTGTGAAATACTTATAACGTAAGAAATGCTTTGAGTTTCAAATTTAGAGAAAGAAAAGTGAAGCTCAAAATCATTTTCCAGATATAGTAATCCTCACTTGAAAAAGGAAAAAGAAAGGATTGAAAACAATCCTTGAAATGAAAAGAAAAATATATAGGATTGAAACCAATCCAAGTGAAAAAAGAGAAAAGAAAGAAAAAAAATTATGGAAGTGATGAGAAGCTTGAGGACATGCTTAAGCAAAAATTGGTTTCACTGGACCTACCTAAAGGGAAAACTTAAATACATTTCTGAACTTATACTTATGGAATAGGTCTTTTACTACTAGAGTTCTCATGAAGTTCCTACTTTTTGGATATTCTAAGTGACTTAATATTACAAGATATGGTCATTTTTGAAATAAATAGAAGACTAGAACTCTTAAACTTGATGACTAGATAATATTGTGGCTACAGATTTAATTCAATTACTTGAATTTTTTTCTGAAAATCTAACTATGATATTTATTTGAGTCAAACTTATAGTATTTCTGAATTAAAACTTTACTGTAGTAGGTCATAACTTTTATGTAGTACTAAAATTACTTGAGGACAAGTAATAGTTAAGTTTGGGGGATTCTGACAACTTTTATATAGTATATTATATGAGGGACAAGTAATAGTTAAGTTTGAGGGATTTTGACCAAAGGAAAATATGTTGAGATTTTCATACATATTTTATACAATTTTTAATGATATTACACTTTAAAAAAGGTATTTTTGATGTTTTATTAGAGGGAATGATGAATTAGGGTCATTGGAGCAAAAAGATGCAAAAAGGAGCGAATTTGGAGCAAAAAAGGGCCAAAATGTAGAGATTTCAACTAGGCCGCCGACGATGCCCTCGACCCCACCGACGATGAGTTTTTCCCAAGGCTACAGGACAAAATTTTCTAGAAGTCTACCGATGGCGCCCTCGAGGCCGTCAACGGTGAGATCAACGGTTATGCCTACTCAAGCTTTGGATAAGGCCAAATTTTGAATGGATGCTTAAGCTACTCTTGGGAAAGCTCATCCACAACTTTTAAAGAAGATTTTGGCCAAAAATTAAGAAGAGTCTAGAGGCCCTGGAGGTTTGAGAGGTTTCATTAGTGTATAAAATTTCCAACTCGAAGTCCTGGAGGTCCTAGAGGTTAAAGAGGTTCCATTAGTGTATAGAATTTCCAATAGTTTGGCCAAAAATAGAAGAGTGCTAGAGGCCTTGGAGGTTACCATTAGTGTATAGAATTTCCAGTAGAGTGTAACATTGTGAGGAATTCTTCGAGAGATTGTAAGAGTGGAGGGAAAGTGAGAGATTTCTTCCTCCTTTCTATTTTGAAGAGGAATTTTGTGTGCTGTAATGAAAAGAAGAGATTCAGAGGAACTTCGAGGAGTGTTCTCGGGGAGAAATTAGAGATAAGTTATTTACTTGTTGTAGTTTGTATGAATTTGATTTTTTATATGAATTCCGAGTTTTGTTGTGTTTTCCCCATGAAATCTGAGTAGTTTTCTCTGTCTTTCTCCTTATCTCGAGATTTGTGAAATGGTGATTTGAATTGGTGAAGCCATGAAAATGTTTAAGAAATTAGTATGATCTTTTAACTTCAATCTTAATTTACTTTTAATCTGGCCAATTGATTTGTTAAAATATGTTGAGTTTTATACTAAAGTGAAGATTGCATCCAAGATTCAGGGAGGTCAAAGCCCTTGGAAGTTGGGTGCAAAAAAATATGAAAATAATTTTATCAGGCGTAGAATTGGAGATTTTAGAGTGACAGACTAAAATCCTCAATTCGGTCCTACTGTTTGGGTGCTGAAGTGTAGATGTTAGCCCTTAGGTGAGGGAACATGGGAGCTTNTTGGAATTTGGGTGCAAATAAATAGGGAAATATTACTATCGGGCGTAGAATTGGAGATTTTAGAGTGATAGAATAAAATCCCTAATTCGGTCCTATCATTTGGGTGCCGATGTGTAGATGTTAGCCCTCACATGAGAGGAATGTGGGAGCTCCAAAGTGAGAGCCGGTATCTTCCCAGCCTAGCCGCAGAATCAGTAACCAAGTGGGAGCTCCAAAGTGAGAGCCGGTATCCTCCCAGCCTAGCCGCAAATTCAGTAAACAAGTGTAGGATTAGTCAATGTTCTTTATGCCTGGACCAAAGGGTAAAAAATAGGTATGCTCCTATTTGGGATTAGTCAATGTTCTTTATGCCTGGACCAAAGGGTAAAGAATAAGAATGCTCCTATTTGGCACAATATAAATTGAACTAATTCATTTTATCCTTTCACTATAATTTCTTGACAAGGAGAATGATGCTTTTTTATATATTAAATATCACAAAATTAAACCTTACTTTCTATCTTTAGTTATTTATTAGTTATCTAAATTATCTACTTATTTCAATTGCCTATTAGTGACAGATAAGCAAATTGAACGCCGTCATTGTAGTTGAAGTATTACTTTTTATTAAGCCTTAATCCGTAGTATTCTATTTCTCTCTGTGGGATCGATAACTAGGACTCTGCCCTATATTACTTGAGCGATACGTATACTTGCGTTGACAAATTTGACTTTGACATTATTGATTATTATATACGATACGTATACTTGCGTTGACAAATTCGACTTTAACATTATTGAATATTATACCTATACATTTTTATTAAATCAAACACATATATATAAAGTTGTAGTCAAGATATTCGTTGCTGGAATTTAAATTTCTAGTAGCGTCATCAAATTCTTTTAATTATCGATTTAAAAAAAGAAAAAGGTTGGCCAGGCAGCATCAAATGGGAGGGCGCCGCGTGGAGCTTTGGGGCCANGTCTGGACCAAAGGGTAAAGAATATGTATGCTCCTATTTGGCACAATATAAATTGAACTAATTCACTTTATCAATTCACTGTAATTTCTTGACAAGGAGAACGATTCTTTCTTATATATTGAATATCACAATTAACCCTCCTTAGTATCATTAGTTATTTAATAGTTATTAAAATTATCTATTTATTTCAATTTCCTATTAGTGATATTGAACTTCGTTGTTGTGATTAAAGTATTACTTTTCTAAAATCTTAGTTCGCAGTTCTAAACCACTCCCTGTGGGATCCATATCTAGGACTCCATTAGAGCCCTATATTACTTGAGCGATACGCATACTTGCTTTGATAAGTGCAACTCTATAATTATTGAATATTTATTACGTCCATATTTATCTTGTATTTTAAGCATATATAAAGTCGCTAGTCAATTGTCACCACAAATTCCACCATTACCATGACCACAAGCCATCAACCAGTTAAGTCAAGACTGGGTCTGAGAATCTTACCGAGCACACACCACAAACACATTCAAAAAATTTCAGAGGAAAAGATGAAGAAATTACCCCATACCGTAGCTAATATGCACCATGGGGAGCATACTTCTCCTCAACATCCCAATGTTTCTGGTAGAACACCTCATCCTGAGACATCACCGTCAAAGAAGAAGGTGTGGATACCCATGGTCGATGTACCAATACGGTCCAGTAAGCCTGCATGATAACATCACTGAATGAAGCCAGAGTCCGAAGTATCTGACATCGTCACATTAATTTCCAGTGAAATGGAAGAGCAAGAGGAGGAGGTTCAGCTGGGTCCTCCAGATCTTAAAACACTAAAAAATCAATGATTGAAGAAAAATTTGAGGCTGAAATTGGATTCCAATGTTGGTCAATTGGAATTTAATTTAGTTTAAATCAAGCTTGGACATGATTAATTTGAGTTTGGAATTTAAATTGGGGGAAATTGCGATCAAATTGGTGGACATTGGGGGTGAATTGGGGTAATTCGACCTTTAAAGGCAATTTGGGGTTTTTGGTTAAAATTGTTCAATTTGAAATCAATGGAATGTATCAATTGATTTTGGAGATATTTGAAGTAATTTTGGAGGTTTTGGGACAATTTGGTTCACTAAGGGAATTTTGGTAATTTTGGCCAAATGAGGGTTATTTTGGTAAATTTGGAAATTTTGCGCAATTTGGGTAGTTTGAAATGGTTTGACATGATTTTTGGGCAAATTTGGGTATTTTGGCTAATTTTGGAAATTTTAGAGTTTCAAGGGTAGTTTGGTAATTTGGGTAGATTTGGGGGCAAAATGTTGAATTTGGTATTTCGACAAAATTAGGGTGTTAATAACCCTACTTGAGCTATGGTCCAAAGGAATCCTCTACTTTGGGTCCTCCATGTACTGATTTTAGCTGGACCCAAAATAGTGGGTCTAGGTGACCATCTACATAAGTCTCCCAAAGGCATAAGTGGTCAAAATTAGGTAGGCCTAGGATTAAGGTAGTGAGTGGAAGTGTAACGTGCAATTGTGTGAGTTAGAGCAACCAAGACCACACCACCAGAGGGTTGACCGTATGGCCAAGTAGTCCTATGAGGACTCATTTTGAGCTCTCCCATATTGACCCCACCTACTAAGTGTTAGAGGTTAGGACCAATATGTGGAATTTCAAGTTGAGCAAAGAAGATTTTGGAATTTCTAACGGTGAGGGTTTCTTTCTAGTCCTCTAGGAATAGTCAACAAGAATGTCCTATGGCTAGACCCTAGGCTACTAAGGAGGAAACTTGACCTTAACTAAAAGCGAGGTCAACATGTTGTTGTAATTTATTAAGAGTTTTTTTTCAGTAAGATTAAGTAACTTGTAGGGGGATTTGGATTAGGGCTTCCATCCATAGTTTTCTCGTTGTGCCATAACTCTGACGTATCTTTTAGTAGTTGGGCAGAGCATCTGCATTATCTGAAGTCTATTTGGAATTTTAACATGAGAATATACTTGAGACATGTAGTGTTTGAGCTTGGGACAAGTCCATCTCTACCCTCTACTTCCTATTCCCGACCTAGTCCTTCTTCGTTGATGACCTCTATTGCATAGAGATTACAGAGGCTGGAGGATGGCACCTCCATTGTATAAGAAAAGGTATATGCTTTTATGAACATCATTGAGTAAGTACTTTGCTTCTAGCCCACCAATTAGAAGATTTATCATAGAAACCAGTAGATTGGAGTTGATAATCCTATTAAGTTTCTGGTATATTCTCCTTACTAAATTTATCAAAGCATCAGACGACCATTAGAGGAGGATTTCGTTGGAGAAGAGAAAAATAAGGAGGAATTTGATGATGAGAAAAATGATGAGTGATTTTTATTTTTCTTCTTAGTTGGGTGCATATGATTTTATTTATTTTAATCACTGTGAATGTTATTTTGTCTGTTGATGTATTCGTTGTGCTGGACTTATTTTATTTTCTATTGTACCAATGTTGGCTAGTATGTGAAATTATTTCTAGTTATATTTGTTTTTAATTAATTTTTTATTACAAACCAATTGATTCATGTTGATATGACCATGTGATAGGAAGTATTACAGTTATTTATCTCCTCAACTTAAATCATGTCCAAATTGAAGCATGTGATAGAAAGTAAGTTTGGGGGAGAGAAAAATCATGTTAAACCTAACTTTCTTTATTTAAATAAATTCTTTTGGTTCATTTAGAAAGAGTGTGGTTAGTTTTGATGTTAAAGTACTTGTGGTTAAGGAAAACATACTTAATTAATCTAATTTCTAGGTAGATTAAGTTAGATTAGTGCTATGAAAATTTTGCAAATAATAGATTAACATATCTACTTTTAAATGGATTGGCTATTTGTTAAATTTAGTATAATTAGATAGTTCTATAATAAGATTTGAGCCTTTATAAATTTTACTTTCATTCTAATAAGATCTTCACTTTTAAATTGGTGAGTAGGAAACAAATGTTGAGTGATTGAATTTAGAAAGAGAGTAGTAAGAATCCAAAATTATTAAAAGGTCTATCAAGATATAGTAATACTAAAAAAAGTGCCTGGGATTGAAAAATTAATGCTAAACTAAAAAAAAGAGTACAAAAGAAAAATATAAATTGAGGAGAAGCTTGAGGAGAAGCCTTATAAGAAATTGGTTTCATTACCATCTCTTCTTAAACCTAAAAAAATTACACAATCTAATTTAATTTTTTATTATGAATTATTAGAATGTGTCTAATGGATGTGCTCTACTCCTATTATTTGAAATTTACTTTATAATACTTGATCAAAACTAACTACTTTTTAATATGGATGTGAAATCACACTTTACTTGTTAAGTGTAAATTTTTTAAAGCCTACGTGTACTTAGTCACTAAAGTAAATGCAATGATTGAAGTATGAAACCTTAAATGAAAGATTGCAGGTTGCTTTGCAAGATACACACTCTTTTGAGCTAGCCAAAATCATTACTTAAATTGAAGTGTTACTTGGGGGACAAGTAATGTTTAAGTTTGGAGGATTTTAATGCATGAAAAAGTTAACCAAAAATTAGATTTATTTTTATACATTTCTATTGATTATATTACACTTTAAGGAAGGCATTTTTCTATTTTTCTTTTAGATGTAACAGATAATTGAAGTGTGGAAGGTAGAAGAGGGCTTGGAGCTCACATGAGAAAAGTGGTACTACAACTTAAGCACCAGACCCTTGGGTGCCTAGGCGCGAGTCCTAGCATTCCAAACCCGAGTACTTACCTACCTCTCTTTAGCCCAATTAGTATAGATTTAGATATTTAAGTCAATCTTTTTATCCTTCTCCTGATTCGGTCAACCACTAGCTTTAGCTCGGACAACTACGTCTGATCGGATAAGCGGGCCTCCTAGTCTTCTGTTAGTGGGCCATCCTTTATCATATTTTGTTTCTACGGAATTGTTTGATCTCCTCAGGATCTACATTTACACATTTTTAATGTACATTATAGAAATGAGTGTAGTGGCATCATGGATTAGAAAATTGTATTTCTTGAATGTGTACACAAAACTAGAATGAATGTCAAAGGGATCTTACAGTCCAAGTGAAAAGACATTAATACTTAAAGGACCAACCATAATGCAGATCGTCAAACTAGATATTCAATCGAATATGGCAAACCTGAGATTGCCTAAATCACAAGCGCATTCAAGCTGCTATCGTGATGGGAAACTCATTTAGATGATCGGAGAAGAATTATCCAATCCTGCCAACATGATGAAATCAATTTGAGGGAGAAGTTGGTCCACGTGACAATATCATACCAGGATCATACAGCCATCTCCACCTATACCATAAGGAGAATACAAATGTCAACCATCCCTGTAGGATCCTCTCACCCAAGGGAAGGCTACCCATTAGATTACAGTTATTTACCCTTTGCATGATTCCCTAGCTTCACCCTTTCAATAGAAGCTTCTTGGTATAGAACGAGGGTCGACGACCAGACTATGCTTATCAATCGGTAAAATTTAGCTCATCAGACAAGTCTTATCGACTCGCAACTAGCGAGTGGATTGATCAATCTGATCGGGGGGAACAACAAATCCAATCAACCGACCTGCTTAACCAATGACCCATTATGTCCAGCCGGCCAAGTCAAAGAGCAGCGAGTATCTGTACCCACAAAGATGAAATACCTAGAATAATCTATGCATTCTTTATTTAAGTAGGAGCATAAATGTAATTTAAGATATTATACCCTCTGTCTATAAATAATGGATCATTTCATGAATAAAATGTTACACTAGTCCGTCATTCTAATGTCCATCGCTGTGCTCTGTCTACTTTTCTTCGTTCTATTTCTTTAGTGTGATTCGCAGACAAATTTTGATTCAACAGAATGAATGAAATGAAATTTTCAAAATTTTAGTACTATTTGTTAAATCAGTCTTCTTCTATGCATGTTTTTCTAGAGATTCAGTGTTATTTGATTTTTATACTGAAAGAATAAAAATGTTGCGAACCTTTCGTTTCTTCCTAAGAACTTTCATGTCGAGGAAGATGAAAGCACACTGTAGAATTAATATAAAGCAGTCTTAATACGAGAGAGTCCCCTGCAATTGAAAATAAAGTTTTCAGGTTTTTCTCAAGAAAATGACTTTCTGAGCTTAATAATTGCACAAAGTGGTTTCTGCTGAGATATTACGATTAAATTGGAACGAAGGAGCAATGAAGGGCGCAATATTTCTTCTTAATTAGTTGTGAGAATTACAACCAAACTTATAAATTCAAACACTTAAACCTTTATTGTAACATGATCTTAGAGTTTGATTTTGTTTTGATAGCTTTGCGATATGCACTTAAAAGTAGCGATCTTAATATTTCTAGGAGATTAATAAATAGTATCATATAATTAGATGGTGAGGCTTCCACTTGAAAAAAAATAGAGGACTTATTTGGATAAAGCTTATTAGACAAAGCAACGGCTTCCATGCTGGCGCTTAAGGGTTGTTTGTTCAGCATTTGAAACAGAAGGAGAAAGAGAACATTCATAATTTAAAGCAAATTATGAACATTAGTGTTGAGAAAATAAGNACAAGTTATGACCCTCCTCCTCCTTCTAGCTCCCCTACCTTAGCAGATTTGATGAATGAGTTGACTTTGCAGCAGAAGAGCATAGATTTAATAAATGAGAGGATTGGAGGTTTAGAACGCAGACATTATTATGATAGTGAGTACCTGCAGAGGCATTTTGATTTTGAGATAGCTTATTATGATGCTCAGTCTTGACACTACAGAGGAGCGCATGATGTTACATTTTTTGAATGCCCCCAATATACTCAATATCAACCCAATCCACCCGCTGATCAAGGAGATGATGAAATAGTTTGGGATTTTGATATTTAGAATAAGATTGATGTACTTATGTTTGTATTTTTGTTTATTTTTATGTTAAGTAATCTTTTTATAAGAAAAATGAATGAGTATGTAATTAGACTTTCATTTAGTGTACTTTGTGGATTGTAATGTGATGTGATGTTTATTTTCATTTTAGTATTTTTGTATTTTATTTAGTATTATGGTTATGTTAGGAAATGTTGTGTTTGTTTTAG
>JXCR01144970.1:111303-161926 GCA_002079205.1 Phalaenopsis hybrid cultivar | reverse complement strand
GTGATGGACACATTTGAAGTAAATTTCCATAAATGTTTATCCAATTTAGTAGCATCTATGAGAATTCTCTGAATGTGATCAGAATTATCTCCAATCAAATTTCTAAGCTTATTAACATCCCAAGCCCCATCTTTCTAACAATCAGAAACTAGTAGCGTGTTATCCTGCAAATCATATGGGAATGTAGAGAGATCTACCGTGCCCCGTTGATCAAACTAGAAGGATAAGTTACCAATGCCAACATCCCAAAATATGAAATTCTGAGCAATAGATCTAACATTTAGCAGTGATTTCCAAACTTTAGTATCCCCATCCTTCCAAACAACGTTAACAGGGTGCGAATGGGTACAATATTTGTAGTGAAGAAAACGAGCCCAGAGAGAAGTGCCCTAACAAAATTTGAACCAAAGTTTACACATGTTGATTTATGTATTGTGATTAAGGTTCCTAAAACCCAGACCACCAACAGTGTTGGGTTTGCAAAACTTATCCCACATAGTCCAAATCTTACATTGAGTGCTAGCAGACCAATGGAATTTATTAAAAACCCTGTCCAAAGAAATTTGAGTACTTTTTTTTAGATGCAGAACTTCAAAAACATAAAGAGGGAGGGTGTAAAGGACACAGTTAAACAAAGTGAGTCTACCCCCATTAGAAAGGAAAGTATTTCTCTGGTCATTAATCCTCGCCTTAATTTTATCAACAACATCATCCATCTGAGTTTGTATCTTTCTACCACGCAAAAGATTGACTCCAAAATTTTTTAGAGGAAGGTAGGCCACTTGACATCCATTGATGGTAGCAGCTCAGGAGGTGTGGGTGGTGCTAACGTGCCTGCTAAAATATAGCTGACATTTAGCCTGGTTAAAGGTTAATCTAGAAGTATTTTGAAAGATATTTAAGGTTACAATCAAAATTTTAAAAGCAGTCTTACTGGTGTTGGAAAAGAGGACAGCGTCATCAGCATAAGTAAGGTGGCTAACCATAAGCTTAGATCTATGCGTAAATTGAGTGTGAGGGTGTAACAGCTGCATTTGATTCATAAGGCGAGAGAGATAATCAAAAGCAAGGATGAAAATCGTAGCTTAGGGAGGGTCAACTTGTTTAATACCCCTGAAGGAGGGGAAAAAACCAAAAGATTTCCCATTAACCAGAACACTGTAATGATTTACTTCAAGCCATCTTTTGATGATAGAACAAAAGTTCATAGAGAAATCGTGGGCCCAAAGAATACTCAAAATAAATTCCCAATTAATGGTATCAAAAGCTTTCCTAATATCAAGCTTAATCACCACATTCCCACCTCAACATTTTTTATGAAGATCCTCGATAATTTCTTGAGCAAGGAGGATATTATCCGATATTTCCCTACCTTGAATGAAATCATACTGGTGCGGTGAGATAATTTTGGACAAATGAGGTTGAAGCTGAGCAACAATAATCTTACTAATCACCTTAGAGAGGACAGAAGTTAGAGAGATGGGGCGAAAGTTATCCCAATTGATTTTATCATTGCCATTAAGGGTAAGCACAATTAAAGAGGAAGTGAAATACTTTCCCGAATTTTTCCCAAAAAAGTAGCATTTAATGGCATTCATCACCTCTTTCTTAATAATATCCCAACATTTAATATAAAAGGAGGATGTGAAACCAACAGGCCCAGGAGCCTTATTAGGATTAATACTCTTAAGCGCAAGAAGGACTTCATCTTCAGTAGGAACATTAGACGGAGAGAGAGAGAATAGAGATCATCTCCTCCCTCATTGAAGACATCCTCATCAACGGGCAAAAAAAAGCCTAAAGCTGGAATAAGTTTGTCAAATGTTGGACCGCGCTGTTACCAATACCATCNGCTTCGCTCCGCTCTGCTCCGCTTCGTTCCAGCGTCTGTCCCTATATGGTATATGAGCCATACCATAACAATTAGTCTTATAAAGGAGTTTCATTTTATAATTTCTTACATTAGCTATGTAATTTGAAATCAAAATTATTAGGGTATTTATCAATCTAATGAATGTTTCGAAGGATATAATGTTCATTTTGGTGCAAAGAGTTTTAAAGAAACTAATTATATTTTGTAGGCTTCATTTGTTTTATTTACTGGACTTATAGAGATTACCATTTGTGTTAAGCCTCATTAAACCTCCTAAAATACTCTGAGATTTAAAGATATTATTTCCAAGCAAAGCATAAATGAAGTATATTTTTTTTTCTTGAAATCCGTCGACTAACAATAACTGAGCATCAAAAGCAGTTGCTTAAGTATGATATGCATGATATGTTGCACAACATGGCTTACGATACAAATTTTGTCCTAGTCACTATGGCATCATTTCATTGCATGAAAAAGCAAGTATGATTTAGAAAGTAATAAAGTTTTTTTTGGCTCATGTTAAATTTAAATTTGAGGTAGGTTTTAGAGATTTTATAAAGTGTGAAATAAATATTGATTTCTGAATTATTTGAAATAAATAGATGTGAATGGTTCTAATTTATAAGAATTTGAAAATTTTAAATGAATATTTCTTTATCATGTCTACTTTTTTCCTTGCTTAATCTTCATAGGATGAAGCAGAGTATTTACAACACATTTTTTTGTTTACTACAAAATACCGATCGGCATAAATTCATTAGAAAAATACCAATTGGAACAGAACCTGTAAAAAAATATCCATTAGCACATAACCTCTTGAAAAACTTATGCATAATAAGATTTTTGTCATAAAAAGAGTATACATTTTAAAAATATTGATAATATCAGTATATGACAATTTCATTTCGTAGATTTTTACCGAAGAAACTAAATTACATGTTTCTTAAATCAAAAGTTAATACCCATTATGACTACAGCATTGGCTAATTTCAATTTGCAATTTCTTTTATGGCTCATTTAGTTATTTGGATGTTTGAAATTATATTTTGAAAATTTTATATAAAATTAAAGATCAATATTTATTTCAAAAGAAAAAAAATTTCAAATGGATGTAAAAGTTTTGGAAAAAAAAGAAGATGAAAATAGGAAGTATGTTTATTACAACATTCATAGTAGAGGCCCCATTCAATTAAATAAACTTTCGCGCGACATTCCAAAGAAAATTTCTTTTTGAGTTTAATAATTGCTCGTATTTTATGCTGAGATTTTACGAGTTAACTTGGATTAAAGTGCAATAAAAGTGCCAAAACATCCATAATTTCTACTTGTGAAAATTGCAACCATACCTAGAAAATATAACTATTGAAAAATTTTTATAGCATTATCGTTAGGTATGGCTTATATACCATATAAGGGAGAGATGCTGAAACGAAGCAGAGCAGAGCGGAAGAATCTGTCCAACGGGAGAGTTTTGTTATGTGGATTGGGGGTGTGGGGGCAACGCCCTGCGGTACGTTACATGGGTACTTTTTGTAATTACATATTGTACTCAGGTTTTACTCTAGGGTTATAAATAGACTTGTTTGTAATCCTAGGTTAATATTTTGTAGCTTGTAACCTTTTTTTGGAATTGAAATAAAGCCGTCGCTCTACTCCCGAGGGCAAAGACATCTTTGCCAAACCTCATTAAATTTTTGTGTTTTTTTTTGTATTTGTGTCGATTACTGTTCTTCTTCGACTTAATTTCTCAACAAGTGGTATGAGAGCGAGGTTCTAGAGCAGGGAAGAAAATTTTGGCGCAAGAAATAAGATTTGGGGTACAGGATTTTGATGATTTACCCAACGCTGACCTTTTCCTACAAGTCCAGTAAATAAAACCTGCTAAATCTCTAAGGGGAAATAAGTTTACCATTTCCTGCAAGTCCAGTAAATATCTACTGGACTTGTAGAGATTACCATTTAGAGTACAGGATTTTAAAGCCTGCTACAATGGCTTACCCAACGCTGACCTTTTCCTGCAACCTGCCAACGGACTGTAGCACCCATAACGTCGCTCCCACCATCAAGTTCGGAGTTGGATTCGAAGATCTCGAGGTCATCCTCGGGAAAGCCCCATTTGTAGTAATGAAGATCGCCGCTCCAGAAATGCAGGAGCCGTCTGCAGAATTCAACCTGAATTGCCTTCAAGACTTCCCTACCAACAAGAAGTCTAAAACTACTACCATTGCGGCACCCGTCAAACCTACTAACCCCGGTGCTGTTAAGGGGAAATAATTGATGATTATTGAGGATCCGACTGAGGGATTAACTATCCTACCACTCGTGTTTGAAATCGGATCAAGTTCGAGGATTGTACCGTTGACTCAAACCGAAAGGATGAACCACAACAAAAGAGTTCGGAGGGCCATTAAAGCCCAGGCTACCGAGGTGACACCCGTTGAGGAGGAACCTCATCAAGTTGAAGAAGTGTTAACAGAAATTTATCCACTCCTGTGAGGAAGTAGTTCCACCATCTGACAGACACCAAGAGATATGAGAGTATCCGAAGGATCCCTGCCGCATTACCGTCACTTCATGGACAAGGTGAGGAGAGAAAGAAGTTCACTCCTATCACTCGAGTTAGTTCAGTTTTCAGAAGGCTTTCTTCCAAATAAGGATGTTCGGTTAGCGAGTTACTTAAGTGGGAGATGCAATTTCTCCTCGCATGACGAAGGAAATTTTGAAGGGAGTCAAATCCGCCAGACAGTCCCACACCTACTCGCATCCCCGTTTGGTTCCGTTTAGGGAACAGAGTTGATACCATAATAATTACTACTGATTATACTGCCACCAAGACCGCTGGCCGTCGACCGGTTAAGTTGAGACTGGGTCCGAAGATCTTACCCGTCACCCATTATAGATATATTTCTATAACTCCAAAGTCAAAGACGAGACGCTTACCTGACACAGGCATCTCAGTTCCTGAGGGATTAAAGTTTGCAACCTCTTGTTCTTATTCTTGAAAGAGCAACAACAGTTGGGCGTTGGGCGAATCCAGAAATTCCAGCTTCGATAAAGGATTTTTTAGAAGGAAATAATTTTAGCTAGCAATTCGAGTGGAATTCATAGGAGAAGTTCAGCGATTTCACAAAAAGGTTCGTTGCAGGCAATTTCAGGTGCAAAATTTGAGGTGACGAAGTTTGATGGAACTGAAAACTTCGGGTTATGGGAAAATATGGGTGAAAGATTTGTTGGCACAACATAGAATCTGAAGGCTTTGTGAGAAATGAAATCAGATACCATGGAGGATGATGATTTGGAAGAAATGCAATAACAAATGACAACAATTATATATTTATGTCTGGCAGATGAGGTTATGTATCACGTGATGAATCTAAAATTTTCAGGGGAGGTATGAAAGAAATTAGAAACTCTGTTTATGTCCAAATCTCTCACAAATAAATTATATCTGAAGCAAAAGCTGTATGGGTTGAAGATTCAAGAAAGTTTTGATTTGGCACAACACGTGAATGGATTCAATCAAATAATAATTAATGAGAGTATTGAAGATAAAGACCGAGCAATGTATTTTTTTGTATTTATTGCCTTCTTTTTATGAACACCTGTTAACTACTTTAACATATGGAAAAGAATCTATGAATGTTGATGAGATTACTGAAGGTTTGTTGGCTCACAACCAGCAGAAGCAGAATGTAAGGGATAGTTCTCATGGTGAAAATTTATATGTTAAGGTTAATCAGGATCGTGGAAGGAAAAAAGAGAAGGAGGGTTCTGGAAAGTGAAATTCCAGATCAAATTACAAAGGCAAAAAGTCAATTTATTGTTACAAGTGCAAGAAGTAGGGTCATAAGAAAAGAGATTATCAAAAGCTCAAGAAGCAGATTGGGGAGAAATGTGATGCATCATCCAAGTCTGTAAATGTGGTGTGGAGTGAAAATTTAGACTGAAGTGATGGTGACGTGCTTTCAGTTTCATCAACTCAGTTCATGGATGCATGGATTCTTGATTCAAGGCGCTCATATCACATAACACCTAACAAGGAGTGGTTTGCTTTATACAGGTTAACTAATTCTGGCTCAGTCTATTTAGATGATTATAGATGTTGCAATATTGTTTGTATTGGTGAAGTCAGATTTCAGATGTATGATGACACTATTAGAACATTATGTGATGTCACACATACTCAAAATTTGAAGAAGAATTTGAATTACATGGGCACTTTACATAGAAATGATTTTATTCCTAAGGCAGATGAAGATATGAAAACCATCAGAATTGTTAAGGGTGCATTGACTGAATGAACGGAAAGTTAACTGCAGGTAATATTTATAAGATGTTGGGGAGTACAGTTGTAGGTTGAGTTCGTTTTGTGGAGTCAGATGATGATAATTCAAAGCTTTGGCATATGCGACTGGGTCATCTTTTTGAAGCGAGATGGTAGAATTGCATAAAAGAAATTATTGCATGGTGCTAAAAGCTGCAAGCTTGATCTTTGTGAATTTTGTGCTCTTGGAAAACAAACTAGAGTCAGTTTTATGACTGGAAAGCACAAAACTGAATGGATTCTTGATTATGTGCAATCTGATGTATTGGGCCCTACCAGAGAATTGTCATTAGGGGATCTCTGTATTTTGTTACATTTATTGATGATTTCTCCGAAAAGTTTGGGTATATTCATGAAGTAGAAATCTGAAGTCATATCCAAATTCAAGCTGTGGAATGCTGAGGTGGAGAACGAAACTTGTAGAAAGACCAAATATTTGAGGTCTAATAATCACACAGAACACATAGATTTGCAGTTTCAGAAGTTCTGTGAGGAGCATGAGATTCACAGAAATTTTTTAGTGCGTAAGACACGACAACAAAATAGTGTGGCAAAAATGATGAACATGTCATTAATTGAAAGGGCAAGATGCTTGAGACTGAATACAAGGCTTCTTAAGAATTTCTGGGCAGAGGGTGTGAATATGACATGTTATCTTATCAATATATCACCTCAGGTATCATTAGGTGACAAGGTTGTAGAAGAGGTTTGGTCAGGTAATCTAGTTAATTTCGATCATTTACAAATTTTTGGTTGTCCTACTTATGTGCATGTAACTGGACACGAAAGATCAAAATTTGATGCAAAATTCAAGAAGTGTATCTTTCTGGGCTACAAGAAAGATGTGAAATGATACAAGTTTTTGGATTCGATTGCAAAGAAGATGGTGATCAATAGGGATGTTGTTTTTGATGAGCAGTCTATGTTACAGCAGAATCAAGAAAAGGTGCAAGGGAACAGTTCCAATTCAAATGCAGTGTAGATGAAATTAGAATAACATCCAGAAACATCTAAGAGAGTTCAAGGTTCAAATTCAACACATGGTAATTCCATTCCATATGCTTTATAAAATTATAATCTAGCCAGAGATAGACAGAGATGCATCAATATAAGGCCTCATAGAAGATTGGGTTATGAAGACTTTGTCTTTTGTGCACTTCTTATCAGGAAAGATGATCCAACCACTTTTCAATGAGTTATCACTAGCTAGGTGAAAGATAAATGGATGGGTGCAATGGTTGAGGAGATGGAGTATTTGCAGAAAAATCGCACTTGCAAGCTAGTTCAGCTTCCTAAGGGAAAGAAGACCATTGGGTGCATGTGTGTGTACAAAAGGAAACCAGCAGTATCTGAAAAGAAAGGGGAAAAGTTCAAGCCTCGACTGGTAGCAAAGGGATTTTCACAATAGAAGGGGATAGATTATGATGAAATCTTTTCTACTGTAGTCAGACATATTTTAGTCAGGACAGTGCTTGCATTAGTAGCTATTTGAGATTTGCATGTAGAGAAGATAAATATTAATACTATTTTCTTGCATGGTGATTTGGAGGAGTAGATTTACATGGAACAACCAGAAGGGTTCACTCAACTAGGATAAGAGCATCTGGTTTGCAGATTAAAGAAATCATTTTATGGGTTGAAATCGTCTCCAAGACAATGATACAAGCAGTTTGACTCCTACATGATTTAAATTGGCTACAAACCATGTGAGTAGTATTTTTGTGTTTATGCAAAGAGCCTTGATGATTGTTTTATTATTTTTTTGTTACTGTATGTTGATGATATACTGATTGCTGCATACAATATGAATGATGTTCGTGGTTTGAAAGCTTTATTGAGCAAGAAAATTGACATGAAAGACTTGGGGCCTACGAAAAAGATTCTTGGAATGAAGATTCATCGTGATAGAGGCTCAAGACGATTAAGTTTATCACAATAAGGCTATATTGAGAAAGTGCTGGACAGGTTTGAGATGAGCAAAGGAAAGCCTGTGAGCACTCCATTGACAAATTATTTTAAGCTTTCTTCAAAACAGTGTCCTAAGACAAATACAAAAATTGATAATATGGTAAATGTTCCACTTGCTAGTGTAGTTGGCTGCTTGATGTATGTAATGGTATGTACTCGTCCTTATTTGACCCATGTTGTTAATCAGGTTTGCAAATACAAGTCTAAACTTGGAAGGCAACATTGATAAGCAGTTAAGTGAATTTTTCAGGTATCTGAAGGGCACTGTATGACATGAATTTATTTTTGGCAATCAACAGAATGATCCTTCAGTTGTGGGGTAAGTGGATTCAGATTATGCAGATGATTTGAATGATAGGAGGTCTACAACTGGGCATGTGTTTACTCTTGGTGGAGGGCCTATATGTTGGAATCAATAATCCAATCTATTGTGACATTATTTATAACTGAGGCTGAGTACATTGCAGTAGCTGAAGCTGCAAAAGAAGTCTTATGACTTGCTAAGCTAGTAAAGGAACTGAACATTGAGCAAGGTTGAGTTCAGTTGCGTTGTGACAGTCAGAGTGTTATTTATTTGGCTAAGAACTACGTGTACCATTTGAGAACCAAGCATATTGATGTCACGTATTACAAGATCAAAGAAATGATTGCTTCGGATGAGATACTATTGCAGAAGATTCATACTGATGAAATGTAGCTGATATGTTGATAAAGCCAGTTACTATAAACAAGTTCTTGAATTGATTGGACTTGTTGAATCATTGCAGTTGTTAGAAAAGCATGGTGGCCTAACCCACTGCAGTGTGTAAGAAACTCAATGATGTATTTCTCCAAAGTGGTTTTATATTTGCAAAGGTGGAGATTTGTTAGGTATGACTGATATACCATATAAGGGACAGATGTTGGAATGAGTTGGAGCAGAGCAGAAGAATCTATCCAATCGGGGAAGTTTCGTTTTGTTGGTTGGGGGTGCGGGGACAACGCCCCGCAGTACGATACATGGGTAATTTTGTAATTACATATTGTACTCAGGATTTACTCTAGAGTTAGAAATATGTTTGTTTGTAACCCTAGGTTAATATTCTGTAGCTTGTAACCTTTTACTGGAGTTGAAAAAAAGCCACCGCTCTACTCCGGAGGATGTAGGAATCTTTGTCGAACCTCATTAAATTTTTGTGTGTTGTTCTGAATTTGTGTCGATTCCTGTTTTTTTTCACCCTAAATTCTCAAAAATTATCTTATAGTTAGATTATGTTCTGAGAGCTTTACAACATGCAATTTCAAGTAGTGTTGATCTTAAGATTTTCAAGAGAATGAAATGTAATGGCATAAATGTAGTTGTGAGGCATCCACTTCAAAGGAATAAGTGAACTCATTCCAAAAAAGAACCTTCTTTTAATGTTGTAATGGAACAACCAGCTGGAGGGACTCGAAGCATAGGGTTTGAGAGTTCTGTTTGTTTAGGATTTCAATGAATAGAGATAAGAAATCTTTCATTATTTAAAAAAAATAATGGACATCACCCCTATTAGGGACTTCAATATTTTAATTTATACGTAAGAGATGTAATTGGATAACAAAATGATACTTGTTTTAATGATTTTTTTAGAGGTTATAACATTTTTTTTTCGGTCGGTTGTTGTTCTCAATAAATAATGAAATTTAGTAGGCTTCATCATGCTATTTCTATGGACTAGTTAGAAATAAATGTTTTTATATCTTACAAATCTACTTAAAATCCTCTATGATATAATGATTTGTTTTTTTTGCACAAGGAATAAATGAAGGATATAACAAAGACTTTACGAAGTAAGAAAAAAATATTAATATTTAAATATATCCATTAAAATGTTAAAGCTTCATAAATTTTTCAAAATGTAACCTGTAACCTGCAACAAAATTAATGAGCCATAGGATAAACTGCAAATCGAAATTAAAACGTCAATAGCTGCATAAGGGCTTTTATTCTTTTCTTGTGCAAATAAACATGAGATTTGCTAGCGTATAAATATTAACATAAGCATAATATCCAAATGCTTTTCTTTTGATGTCCCACATAAATAATTTTTGTTGGAATTTAATCTTATTTCATCAACTTCATTGAAATTATCCTAGAATTATGTTGAAAACTATATAAAATATTCAACTTGTTATTGAGCAATTTCTATCAATATAATTTAATTTTTCACACTGGTGCATTTCTTTTTATTGACATAGATCAATAGTCAGGGGAATTTTTCAAGAACTAAGAAAAAAAAAATGGTTTACAAAGTAAGATTTCTTAAAGAGACAATGAATGATTGCATCCAGCTACCAAATTTGAAAGTCAAAACATCAGCTAATGCATGCCTTTAAAAGAGGACGAAGCATCAGGCAAGCAATAATATGTAATAGTCAGATATTATGGTCTCCAATGCTCATAATGCCATATATAAGTGGCTTGTGGGTCTCAGTTGCTGCTTCCTGCTTTTGAAATCAGGCAGTGTCATGTGGATGTGAAATTGCTGCTCGTAAAAGTAAAAAAAGTAAGAATAAAACAATGATTCTGCCAATTGACTGGCCATCATCCATGGAAATTAAAGCTGAGAGCAACAGGACTTTTTGGTGGATTCTTACAATTATTATTAAATTTTTAGGCTTCTATGGTCGCAATCACATGCAGTCTGTAAGCAATCCTCGAGGGACAAAAGCATCTGTTGGGAGCTGTTTTTATAGATATCTACTCGGACGGCATTGATTCAGTTTAATTAGCAATAAATTAGCTTTTTCCTGAGCTTTTCTTTTCATTTACTTTATGTTGTTCTCATGTTTATTTTTTGCTTTCGTCCACAGCTTTGTATTCCTTCTATTACTGGCCACAACCCACGTGCTGTTCATCTGTCACACTCCATTTTTTCTGTCAGGTGCCTTTTTTTTTATTTCTCTGTTGTGCCTTATCGCACATCACAATGAAAACGCCGATTGTTTACAAAATGATTCGCATTCCTTTTCCTGACTTGAGCCTTTTTATTAGCAATGGCACAAATTAATACATTTAAAGGCATTTAGATGCATGCCACATAGTTCTCATGTATTTACAAATCAAACACCAAAACATTCATATTTACATGCATAACGCTCAAAATTTACGACGTCACATCTAAAATATCAAAATCATCATCTTTCTAAAAGTGACAGACACTTTTTGGTGGATTGGTTTTTTGACGTCAAGATGTTATAAGTGTAAATATCAAATTTGTGTGATAGGTATTTAAACACAGAAGAATTGGGAGGTATGTATGGAATTTTTTTATTATTTTAGCATGTCGTGTGTATATACACACGTGCTCATACCCACACATTTCGAAATACACTATAAGAGCAATTTTTTAATTGCAAAACTCTGAGAGCTATATCATGTAGAGTTTGGGATGAGTTAATTAACTCTAATTAAAATAAAGATTTCTAATATAAATTAATTAGATTTTATAGTATTATTTTTTAAAATAAGGATATATAGATTAATTGGCTAAAGTTAACTCAAAATAAATTTATTAACTCATTAAGTTCATCTCACGAGTCATTTCATTCAAATTTATCACTATTTTTTCTCAAACACTAAACTAAAAAAAAAAACATTGTATTTTCATATCTAACACCTAAATTATACTTTTTTTACATTTATACCATTCAAATATTTTCCATCACATAAAAAAATAGTGTTACCAAAGTGTTCATACCATATGTCAGGAGGGATTCAGCTCCTTTTCGCTTATTCAGTCTCCTCATTACGAGAATCAGTTCTTTTTAAAGTGAGTTGCAGAATTAAAGAGGATTCAAATTCTACATTGAACATAAATCGGAGAAAAGTTAAAGAACACTATTTTTCGTCATTATTAATAACACTGATCGGCATTTTCCATCGAACTTCTGTAGCCAGCCTACCATTTGGAAGGCTGACTTATTTCATCATTTGTCAGATTTGTGAGTCACCCAAGGAAATGTTAAATTTTATTTCCTGTTTGTAATGTTAAAACAACTTGACGCGGTCCAAGGTTTTCATTTTCCACAGAAGAATACAGACTTGAGTATTTCCAAACACATGGTAGATTGCATTGTTACGTTTTTAAACATTGAGATTAGTAGGAGTTTGATTATTTATGAATAGTGAAGCTTTATAATGAAATTTAAAATAACAAAGAAGTTATATGTCAAAATGAAGACCTTTTCAAAATTTTTTCAATCTTTTAAAACAAAGAAAGGTTCATTATAAGAGATGATCATCTATATATATCAAATTTTTCTACTATTCATTATAATTTATATATGATATATTTTTTAAGATTTTTAAAATTCTTTTATCCAATAATTCTAAATAGTTGACTTTCAAATTAATCATAAAGTATTTAAGCAAATTTTAAATATTTATGGGGTTTTAATGTCTTTTAGTCTAGCATTAACTGATTTATTTATTTTACAGAAAAAACAAATCAAATTGATAGTAACTCTATTGATCATTTAAAGTTTTAAATTAATGCTTAGTGTAATTTAAATTTTTATTGTAATTAAAATTAGTTATATTCTAATTTCAAATATAATAATTTAATGATCCACTAAATTCAGTTTTAATTTAAAAATGTTAATGATTGTTATGTATCATATTATCAATGTAAAATAAAAGTTTATTAATTTAAAAAAATAAAAAAAATTAAAACAATCCCATTTAATAACTGTGAAAACTTTAATAAAACTCAAATTATTTAAAAACTTTCTGGAAAATATTTTCCATCCCATGCAACAAAATCTTTCAGAGATATTTTTTATTTTTATTTTTATTTTATTTTTTTTGTGAATTGTTAGTTGCTTTTTGTTTTTGTTTTCATAGGAGCACAATAACTTGGGTTATATGGCTGGTTTTCTTAATGCTAAAATTTCCTCTATAGTAAAATCCGAAAGGAGAGATGTTCTACATTTCAAATTTTTGTTAATCACTTCATATCAACTTCTATTATAGTAATGTGATTCATCTTTTTTTTTATTAGTGTGATTGATCAATGAATATGTATTATGAGTAGGTTTTTCACAGTCCGTTTAAATTTCTTGATCAATTTGATGGTTTAACCATATATTTTATCAATATAATGTAAATAACATCAACAAAAACATGATTCGTAATTATTTGAAGATATATGTTGTTGAATTGCAACTACGAATTAATTTTATCAAATTAATGATTGAGTAAGAATTAATATTGGATTCTTTTTACAGGTAATCGATGATGAAATTCTTTTAATAACTAGGAAATTTAAGATTACATCTTGGGAATCTTATTAAAAAAAGTAAGAACCTACTAAGCATGTAGCTTAATTTGAGTCAGCTGTATGTTTATTCAACGTAAATGATGTTGTCAAATTTCATTTATTATTTATAACATTAGAAGATTCAAGTTTGCACTAGTTCAACAACATACTTGTAGGAGCCATCTCTTCCGTCAAAGAGTTAAAGTGTGTGTTCGTAGCTCAATATAATAGTCCATGAAAGTCACAAAAAAAAAAAAAAAACTCTCAAGCTCTTCTTATGATCCAACAAAAGCCATCAAAGTGCATCCAGGGTTTCATCACATGCTTTCATGAGAAATTCTTTATGTTTGAGATCGAGAGCCTGTTATTGCCCAAGCAGTCCTAGCTGAATTATTAAATAAAGGCCTATTTAGATATGCAAGTGGCTTGCTAAAGTTAGATACTTTTGTCGAGCTTTTGGAACTTGAAAATAATCACATTTCTTCTCAGAAATATAATTTTTTGGCCTAGATCATTTACCTCAACAATCACGAGAGAGATTTTGAAAGTACCAATAAAAGGATCGTGGTAACCCAAGAAGTTTTTTTAACATGAAAAACTTCCAGAGCACCCCTTAAAAGCAATCTAGATGACAAGAGCGAGAATCTAATGACAGACTTTTTTCCATATAAAAACTTGAGAGAAGATGAGAATCATATCCATCTAGTTGAAGTCACATCACTCAGAGTGTTTATGATAAAGATTGTTAATTCCATCCAAAATAAATAATTCTTTAAGAAGTAATTTATTATGAAAGTGAAAGCTCAATACATAATCCAAACAAATATTTTTCAACCATAGGGATCTCAGTCACAAAACCAAGCAGTGTTAACACCTTTTTAACTTGATTGACAAGTTAATTTAGGCATGACACCTAAAGGAATTTATGGCCCTTAGGGCCAACACATTAAGGTAGAGGAATGAACCTACAAAATATTCCAACAACAAACCTACTTCAGCAATAGTGCTACATATTATTAGTGTTGTTTCAACCATTTTTGGAAGAGACAGACCAGAAGCCTCGTGAATGTCTAGTTTATAGCAATTTAAGATGGGATAATTCCAATCAGCTACTTTGGCCAAACCAACAACATGAACCCATCCTCTTAGCACTTTCACAGGCATTGATTCACCTACTAGAGGGAACCCTTTCAATGACAACTATCCAGTCACCAAAGTAATTTGAGATTACCAGATTGGTAGCATTATGGAGGACGTAGGTAGCTCCATTAATATCCTCTTCAAAAAGACTCTTCTTGAAGATGGCCATTGCCACCAAATAACTTGCACATACCTAAAGCCTACTCTGAAATTTCCTTGGGAAGAGTAAAGAGACATGCAGGATGATAAACCTGCTTGTAGCATGGGGGAAAGGGGACAATTAATATATGAAATTACCTAAATTTATTGAAATAAACTCACCCAACATATATAATACCATTTTGAAATAATTGGTGATGAATACCATCAAAGAAGTAACTTCTAGCTATCACATTAAATTAAAGATTCCCAGGAGAAGGTTAGTCATCACCGGATAAGGGCACTTAATCTAATCCATAACCTATTATTATGTGTTGTTGAGAATGTGCAAGAATTTATCCTTCCGTTTGACACAAATAAAGGTAGTGGTTTAGAAGTCACTATAATCACATACCAAATGATGATTTCATAGGAGAGCTAGACAAAACTATTTATATCAATTGGGATTTGATCAAAAACATGAAGATTCATTTTTTACAATCTTAATGAAGCACAATGAAGTATTGACATGCAATACCCGTGAGAAGCTACGGTTAGATTTAACATGTTGTTGGGAGCAAAACTCATCAAGTAGAAGATGAGGGCTATGACGAACACCTCAATCAAACAAATATGTAAAAAAAGCAAAGAAGTTGTTGAAATCCAACTTCATGAATGAGGTATAATATTCTGAATCACTAGCCAAAGTCATGATGATGTGAAAAGCAAAAAATAAGTGCAGGATGTGCGTTGACTTCACTAACCTCAACTCAATGCACCCAAAATATTATCATCAAATACAAAGAATTGACAAACTGGTGTAGGTTATTGATCCTAACTCGTCATATATGGTAATGAAATTTATGCAATTACATTCTTATTTTTTCCTTACTTATAGTTCTTACTTTGCAACAACGCCAAATACTTGATCACCAGCAACAACTAGGCAAAAACTTGACTTATAAGCAAATAAGAATACAATTATAATGTTTAAATATGGGATACTACACAAGTATACGTATCATTATCATATAATATAGGACTTTTTGATTAAGCCCCAAATATTAAAACCATAGGGAAAAGAACAATATGCAAATACAAATCAGAAGAAATTAGATAACAAATTTTACTTATCAAAATATTCTTACTTAAATTCTAGATGCTATAATAAGAATGAAAGTTTCTTTTTGTAATTTTTAATAATTAAAAATAAAGTAAACAACTAACTAACTTAACTAGATATTTGTAAGATGAAGGCAAGATAAATAAAATATTTTTTTCCTTATCATGAGTCAGTAACAAGTATAGGAATTCCGTTGTGGAAATATTCAAATTGTGTTGTGCCAAATAGAAGCAATAATATTCTTCCCTTACTAGATATGCTATAAAAAATATTGGCTAATTTATAGTTTGAATAGTCTTGAAGATGGGTTAGGTAAGGAAGACACTAGCTCTCACTTTAGAGTTCCTTCTTCTCTCTCCACCTGGGGGTTAAGATCTCATATTAAAACCTAAAAATATAAATCAAATTGGGAGCTTTAGCCAGTCACTCTAAAGTCTTCCAGTTCTACACCCTTTTAAGTTTATTTCACTAATTATTTACACTTAAACATATGAATTACATTCTCATCTATATAATTTCACATGATTCTTACCATTTATTGACTGAGAAAATACCATCTCGGATATTACATATTCTAACAACATGTATTAACATCTTAATTGACCAAATCAATACGTGAATGACATATAAGGTTTAAAATCATCACAACTTCTTTCATGGTTAGGCTGAGAGGATACTGGCTACCACTCTAGAGCTCTCACCTCTCCCTCGCCTGAGGGCTAACTATCTCACTTTAGTTTCCATGCAACTGAACCAAATTGGGGATTTTATTTTGTTACCTTAAAATCTCCAATACTGCGTCCATCAAATTATATTTCCCTAATTATGTGCACGCATGAAATTGAATGTGACTCTTACCTTATTGTAGAAAGCATAGCCCTTTCGGATCGTATGTTTCTCAAAAAATGTTAACCTTTTAATTGGTTAGATGGAAAAGTAAATGAAGATCAGAGTTTGATCATTTGATATTTAAAACCTTACAAAAAAACTAATTCTTCACAAAATCATATCTCATTGTAGAGAGAAAGATAAATAAGACTACTCAAAATTCAGGATAAGGATACGACAAGACTCAGATTTTATATATAAAATCAAGGTTACAAAACAAAGAAAGAAAATAACACAACTTATCTCACACTCATTCCCAAACAAATACCTAGAAGTTCCCTTTAAACACTTTCTCTATTTACAATCACACTCAATTCTCTCTTAGAAGTGTAATGAAGAAGAAATCTTTCACCTTTCCCCTCCTCTTACAACCCTAGAAGAAAATTCTCTCTTCTACAAGACTTCTCTCTCATGCGAAAACCTTTATCTCTATCTCACGCCCCCTTTCTTCTCTAGACTCCTCTCCTTTTTAATTAGGGCCAACCTTCTTTCAAAGGGAATTCAAAATTCCCTAAAAAAGTTTCCCCAAAAGTCTCATCTTTTAACACCAAGAGACATATCTCTTCATTAAAGAGCCTTCCAAAGTGTCTAGAGGCATTGAACCACTCAATGAGGCATTTAAATTGTTTGGAGCCTTAGAAAACCGCTCAAAACTAGTCACAAGCTACCTCTCCATCTTGATTTGTCTCTGACACTTTTGGCGCCTCTGGATCCAGCCTAATGAAGTTTGCATTGTTCTCTAGATTCTGGCACTTCTGTCGCCAATTATGGCATCGCTTCTCTGTAAAATGACGCATCAGGCACTAGTTTTTGGTGCTTCTGGTGATATCTCTCTGGAAAATGGCACTTCAAGCACCAATCTGGCTCCTCTGGTGCCATAATTATGAATATCTCCAATTTGTCTCCAAATTTCCTCTTTTTTGCTACTTTTTGCTCCAAAAGCCTTAAATTGATATTCTTGCAACCAAAACATGAAAATACCCTTCTTTAAAGTGTAATATCACCAAAATAACATTAAAATGTATGCACAAAATAATACATTATTTTGGTGTATCAATCACCTATGGGGGAGTGCAAATAAATAGGGAGATAAGTTTTGATGGGTGTAGAATTAGTGAGATCTAGAGTGACAGGCTAGATTCTTATAAATTTAGCTTATGGTTTAGTACCCTGACTCTGGGATTCAGGTATCATAGTGAGTTAAGCTAGGGGAATCTAGAGTTGAGAGGCTAGATAACATTGACACAGAGTCGAGATGTTAAGGAATCAACCTTAAGTTAGCCAATATTATTTGCTAGCTCCAAGACGGGGTAAATAATATGTATACTCCTATTTTTCATAGACAATAATATATTTTAAGCATTTCATTCCTTCACATTATCTAAGTTTTTTCACATGAAGGGTAGTCTTTAATATCTCAAAATTCTCCAAACAAATTTGTCCAGAAAATTTATCTTTATATATAGAAATGTTATCTTCAGAATTAACATTTGCATTTAAGAATAGTTGTTGTCTTTACATTTAATATTTTCATTTAGGAGTAGTTGCAAGCTAAAACACCATCTTAATTGACCTTCCAAACTAAGGCTTGATAGTAGTAGAATAGAATTTGCCTAAGGGATTTCTTACCTTGCTTCTCTATGGGATCGATACTTGGGTTCTTAAAAGAAAACCCCTTATTACTTGAAATGATATGTATACTTGCGTAGAACCCCTAGTGTGTGAAATATAAATAAAATTCTAAATTTTACAAAATTTTATCTTGCACACTAGCCACTTAAATATAAATTGGATCATATTTTTGGTCTTTTTTCAAAGCTTAAAAATTTAAGTAATTGTATGTCCGGTCATGTTTTTGGCGCTGTTGCTGGGGAAACAACTATAAGAACTTTAGGAAAATTTTTAGTTAAACCTATAAGTCTTTGATTTGGAAATTATAGTATTATTATCTATTATGTTTAATTTTTGTGTTTTTATTTTAAAGAAAGATCCAAAATACCAAAAATACTTTTTGAGATCTGTCCTATTAGTTAAGCCTTTAAATTTGTATGCGTTGTTCAGGTATTGTAGACCTTTAACTGTATGACTTAGATTTGGAGAAAAATTTTAGAAGGATTATGAATCAAGAAAGACTCCATGAATTTACGACAAAAATGGTGGATCGACAAAATAATGAAAATTTAGATTTGGATTATAATGATAGTCAAGGACCCCCAATTACTGAGGAAAACTTATTTGGACAATGTATTAAAATAAGCAATGAGATACATAATTCTTTTTCCAATTATTACAACCCAAGTTAGGAAATCATTTAAATTTTAATGGGAATAATAATTTAGAAGAGAAGTCCAATTTTAGGAAGATAATCAATTTAATCAGACATGTAATTGGAATAATCAGGATGACTTTAATGATGAACTTTCCTTTCCTTTTAGAATTAACTCAAACCCATAGAATGAGGAGAAGAAATTATTATTAGAAGAGGTTGTGATTCAAATGGCGAGTAATTTAGAAAGTCAATGGGTTACAATAAGGAATATAGAAAAACAAATGAGGCAGATTATTAGTTTAATTAACAGTTACCTGACAGCGACTTTATATATGCTTAAAAATACAAGAATTTGATATTGGTGCTAGAAGATTTAAATCCCCGACAACGGTGCCAAAAACTTGATAACGATTATATATTTGATAAAGATGTGTGTAAAATATTCAATAATTTCAAAGTCACACTTATCAACGCAAGTTTACGTATCTCTCAAGTAATACAGGGCTCTAATAAATTCCTAGATATCGATCTCATAGGGAGTAATATTAGATGCTATGAACTAAGATTTAGAAAATCAATACTTAATCACAACAACATAGTTCAAATTGCATATTTGTCACTAATATGCAATTAAAATAAAAATGAAAATCAATACTTAATCACAATAATATAGTTCAAATTGCATATTTGTCACTAATAGGCAATTGAAATAAAAATGTCATTTTAATAAACTCTTAATTAGCTAATTCTACTAATAAAGTTTCTAATGTGAAGTTCAATATAAAAGAAAGCATCCTTCTCTTTGTCATGAAATTTAAGTGAATGGATAAATTGAATAAGTTCAAATTGTATTGTGCTAAATAAGAGAATACCTATTCTTTACCTTTTGGACCAGGCATAAAGAATATTGACTAATTCTATGCTTGGTTACTGAAATTGCGGCTAGGCTGGGAGGATACCGACTCTCACTTCGGAGCTCCCACATCTCCCTCGCCTGAGGGCTAACATCTACACTTCAGCGCCTAAACGATAGGACCAAATTGAGGATTTTATTCTGTCACTCTAAAATCTCCAATTCCACGCCCGATAATTTTTATTTCCTTATTTATTTGCACCCAAATTTCAAGAACTTTGACCTCCCTAAATCTTGGATGTAATCATCACTTTAGTTGTAAAAATCAATATATTTTAACAAATCAATTGGACAAATTGAAAGTAAATTAAGATTAAAGTGAAAAGATCATCACAACTTCTTTAACATTCTCATGGCATAACCAATTCAAATTATCATTTCACAAAATCTGAAGACATGGAGAAAGAAAGAGAAAACTACTCAGAACTCATGGAGAAGATACGACAAAACTTGGAATTTATATATAAAAGTAAAGTCGTACAAGCTTCAATAAGTAAATACAACTTATCTCTAATTCCTCCCCAAGCAAACTCCTCGAAGTTCCTCTGAATCTCTTCCTTTCTTTACAGCACACAGAATTCTCCTTCGAAGCGGCAAGGAAGAAAAAAAGCTCTCAATTTCCTTCCACTCCTATAATCTCTCAAAGAATTCCTCACAATACTAACCACTCTCTACACTCTAATGGGCACCACAAACAACAAAGACTCCAGTGGACACCCCAGCGGACACACCTTTTTGGCCTCCAATTTTTTTCTTTTAAAGTTGTAGAAGAGTTTTTTAAGAGTTACCCAAGCGTCCCTTAAAAAATCATCCACATTCAATGCATCTGTTGAGAGAACCGACGCGCTCGCCGTCGGTGGCCTTCTAGATTATTTAATTCTGGACTCTCGGGAAAAACCCGCCGTCGGCGGTATCGAGCTCGTCGTCGGCACCCAAGATCAAATCTTCATATTTTAGTCCTTTTTGCTCCAAATTCACTCCTTTTTGCATCTTTTTGCTCTAATGACCATAATTCAACATACATGCAACAAAACATCAAAAATATCTTTCTTTAAAGTGCAATATCATCAAAATCAGTGTAAAATAGGCATGAAAATCTCAACATATTTTCCTTCGGTCAGGTTCTCAGTTAGGGAGCATGGAGAGAGGCATGGTCACACCATTTTTGGCAGTGTGTGTATGCCTAATCTAAGGCACCAAACACAACTTAGTTCTTTTTATGACTTGTAACCTGCAATTAACATAAGAGAGGCATGGAAAAACATAAATTGGGTGCAAACAGTGGAAATAACACAAGGAAATATATGCAAATATATCGCAAATTTCACTCATATAAAAATTTTTCAAACTTACACATTACTTGCCCTGAAGTAATTTCAAAATCCAAAAACATATTATTCTTTATGTATAGTGGTGGCTCGGAGTTAAGGATTCAGTGTTCCCTAATAATATAGTAGATGAATAAATCAAAGTGAACTTGTTTTTCCTTGAGATTGAACTATCGTAGTAACCCCTAATATCCTAATATAACAAATATTAATCTCCTATTTATATAATCATTCTAAATTACTTATGTAAAGCTTGTTTTACATAAATTAATATTTAATCCTAAAAGTCAGTTATCTATTCGATTAACCAATCTTAATTCCTTTATTTCTTTTGTAATACAAAGTTTCTAGTTTAAGTTAGGACAGTTATTGATCCTTTAAATTTCAAAAATAAAATTGGCCTTAATTTTTAATTTAACTTTACCTCAAGCTTCTCCCCTAAGGTTCATGAAAGTTTTCTTTTTTATTAGGAACTTTTTCTACAAATTTTCCTTCCTCGTTTCTTTTCTTTTTCTGTTTTATTTTCTTTTTTTAGGGACTACTTTATATGGTTTGGTCTTTGAATGATTTTAAATACAACCCTCTTCTTAAGTGAAATTTTTAATTCTAGGCTAACTTAACTTACAAATTTGTAATTCAAGAGATGGTAACTAAGAATTGAATCTCTTAAATTATATAGTTACTAAAGTTGTAGTATTGAAATATTAATTTTATATTTAGTTAGTATTCAACCGAGTGTTTAGGAACAGTTATAAAGATAGGTAATTACCATCGTTATGGACTAGTGATTAGTGAATTACTGGTCTTTCTAAATTTTTCAAGAAGCTCAAGTCATTTTTATTTATTTATTTTATTTATTATTTGTTTGCACTTAGTCTTAATTACTACTATCACACTTATATAGCAAATTCTAAAGTTAGATTTTTTCTTTTCTTAAAGGTAATATTGACATAAGCACTCACCCACCAAACTTATTTTTAACACTATACATGCAATAATAGAAAGAAGTGGGACCNCTAATGACCATAATTCAACATACCTGCAAAAAAACATCAAAAATACCCTTCTTTAAAGTACAATATCATCAAAATCAATATAAAATAGGTATGAAAATCTCAACATATTTTCTTTTGGTCAACCCTCCACCTAGGCAACACATTTCACCCCCTAATTGGCCATGACAGCAAGCTTAAGGCCATTTTTCTAAAAAGTTCCCCTCCACAGCCATGGGGGAGAGCTGAAAATTCTTCTAAGAGACTTCCCCAAATTGATCCCAAAGCCTCTTTGAGACCTCCTCAGAGCAACCCAACCACCACATTGCCCTGAATCCCCTTGCCTGAGCCCAATTTTTGAGCTCAAAACCTTGCCGGAGACAGGATAAAGCTCTCCACACCTCTAAACTCCACCAAACTCAAATTAAACTCATCCACACCTTCACCACACTGAGAGAAGCTAAAGCCCTATCAAATCCCCCTTCCACAGAGCCCCTAGCATAGCTCTAAAGCAACACCTGAAATTGGCCTTGGTTGAATTTGGGTCTAAGCATTTCATCAAGACCAGAGGCTCAATCTCTAGCCTCCTTGGACCTCAAAAAATGTGCCAAGAACCTCTGATTGAAGCTTCACTTCTCAGAGCCAAGGTATAAAACTTCTCCTTCTCTCGAGCCTGTTTTGGTTCTCCATTTAAAAAGGCTTAATTTAATTGCACGATTACCGTATGGATATGTTCGCCTCGCTTAGACGAGTCCATAGGATCAAACACGAGGTAATTTAGTTGATTTTAGACTGAGATCTTAGGGTTTTAGTGTGGACAGTCACAGAATCACTCGATTGGGGATGATGACGAGGAGCCATCCGATCGCACGTGTATCGGATGGATGGAGGAGATCGAGCTGGACAGCGCTTCCTTACATGAACTGCGGGCCGAGTCAGTGCTGTGGTGGACGGTGGCATCAAACGGGAGCGCGTCGCGTGGAGCTTCGGAGCTGCCGTAGGTTGATTTGGCGTCGCGCATTTAAATAGATAAATAGGGATCTAAAAAAATCAGAAAATGATCCCTAACATTAAAAATTCATATCTTGGTGTAAAAAAATCATAAAAATAAAATAAAAATACCCTCTTACTCAGTGAATGGAGGAGAACAATATGGAAATAATTTGGAGTCAATTTGATACATATTTTTTTATAATTAATTAAATAATGATTTGGATGTTTTGATTCTCCATGCATGTAGTAATCTCACCATGCTTGAAATTTTAGCATGTTTTTGCCCAAGTCTTAAGGAACATTCTTTGATTTTTCCAAAGTCACAGAAGGTCTCTAGACAAAGAATCATATTTTTCAAGTTTATGTGCATTATTTGATTAAAATAAACATGGAAATTATCATGTTGCTTAGAAAAATCCAAAAAATTTTTGGAAGGCTTATAATGACCAGAGAGCCTTTAAGAAAATTTCTCATGAGTCAAGTCTTTCAAAATACACCTAATTTTTACAAACCCTAAATCACTAAAATAATAAATTTTAAAAAATAGAAATAACAAAATGACTTGATTTTTGATCTCTACAATTGTCTAGCTTCCAGAGAACTCACCACAAAAATTTTAAAGCATTTTGAGTTCATTTGGTAACATAAGTTGATTTTTAAAGATAAATAACATTTTTGACACTTAAAGAATTTTTAAAAATCAAAATATAACTCAAAAGTTCATAAAACTAGGTTTTTTGAGTTCTCTATGATTAGGAGTATTTTATAAAAATAAAATGGTATTTAAAATAAAAACTTCATTTTTTAACCTCTTTTAAATATTTAAATAATTAAAAATCCATAAGAATCACAAAAATAATAAAATTTATGATAATGTTCTAAATTGCATCTTAAGCACCTAAGAATAAATAGAAAATTTTTTCCTGATTTTCTAAATAAAGATACTGAATTTTAAAGATTAAAAATAAATTTTAAAGGCTAAAAATGGGGTTTCACTAAAAATAATTCCAATAAAACAAATGAAACTCAGAAAAGTATAAAATTTTCTCCTCTGAGTTCTTTTACCTTAGGAAAATTTTTCAAAAATATAAAACTTAATTTTCCCCATTTAATTTTTTTTTATTTAATAAATACCCCATAACTTAAAATAATTCTTAAAATTCAAACAAATTTCAAAAAATCGTGAAATTTAGTCCAAAGGCTTCTCTAGTCTAGGTCTACATCTAGTAGAAATTTTAAGCAATTAGGATTTACGTTGTTCAAGTTAGGAATTTTCTTTGAAAAATCTAATTTTTGTATGAAAATAATTATATAAATTAAATTAAATTATTAAAAATCACATTTTCTCCTCTGATGTTTTAATTAACCTATGAATGAGGTAGGATAAAAATTTAAAAGTCATTTGAATTAAATTTGACAAATTATGCAGTGTTAGAGCCTTAGGGGTAAATGTGTAATTTTGGAAATTTAGCCTTAATTAACATTTAGGCTTAACTCAAGGAGGGAAATAGGCAACCTCTAATCTTAATTTGGATGTTTGAAACAGAATGGGTTAATTGATAGAAACCAACCTCACTTTCTTAATTGAAAGATAAGTTAATAAATTTCTAAATTATTAAAATTTAGAAGTTTATTAAAATAAAATGAACTTTTGAAGTCAATAATTAATCAATTTAATACCCCTATTTTGATTTTCAAATAAAATTTAAATCAAGAATCATGACCACCTAAAGCTTAACCTTTTCAAAACTAACTAAGACACTCACCTAGGTATTAAGGGCTTAGTAGTGACTTAGGCTAAATCAAGTTTCATTTAAATGAGGAATAGAAAAGTAAATATCAATTAAAATTAAGGCTTCTTTCAAACACTACAAGCCTGATTAGAACCAAAATTTGGCCAAGTGTTCCAATAACACTAACTTGACTCTTTAAGGGTCTTCACCTAAATAATCTTCAAAACTAAATTATAGATGATAGTTACCTTACTATTAGAGAAAATAAATACATCAATGTTCATTGAGCATTAGGGGTATTTACATGATGAATTATTAAGCAACATAATAAGTTTAAAAGAACTCGGGATTTTCCAGCAGGTAGCGAGAGAGTAGCACAAACCTACTTCTTTCTCTAGATTTATTGGACACCTCGGAGATCTACTAAACTTAATATGTTTTGCTTGACAAAATCATCCTTAACTAAACTCTTAAGGACCCACCAAGATATGACCTAGGGTTAGATAGGTCGTCAAAATTTTACCTCCCTCTTTCATATAAAATGCCTTAAGATGCCTCTTGAGTTTTCGGTGGTGGAACGAGAAGACTCGCCAAGTACGCTTTTACAGTTTTCAACATTATCTTTCTTGTACTTTCGTACTGTACTTTTATACCTGCAAATTTGCATGCTAAACAACGATGCCACGCTCCATGAAAAATAAAACTATTAGGACAGCCACAAAACCAAAAATAAAACTAAAACTAAAATAAACTAAGATAAAATTCACCCCCACAACATTCAAAATATAAAACAACTTAAAACTTAATCACAAACATCACACAAAACTACAACTTCCACTAAATTAAGATGTTTATATCAGATAATCGAGAATTCCTCAGCACAAAACTAAAATTGCAACTAAATTAAGACGTCTCTATCGGATGATCGGGAATCCCTCGGAGAAGGTAACCTACGGTTGCTAACGAGGCTTCCCACGGTCTAAATGAAATTATGGAACTCATTAATTAACCTACGGTTGCTAACGAGGCTTCCCACGGTCTAAATGAAATTATGGAACTCATTAAGTAACCTACGGTTGCTAACGAGGCTTCCCACGGTTTAAATGAAATTATGGAACTCATTAAGTTGGGTTTCGAGGCTTCCCACGGTTTAAATGAAATTATGGAACTCATTAAGTTGGGTTTGATAAATTCATTCAGGCTTCCCACGGTTTAAATGAAATTATGGAACTCATTAAGTTGGGTTTGATAAGTTCATTTTGCTCATTAAGTTGGACAACTTCAACTAAATTAATACGTCTCTATTGGAAGATCGGGAACCCCTCGGAGGAGGTAAATACGGTTGCTAACGAGGCTTCCCACGGTCTAAATGAAATTATGGAACTCATTAAGTTGAGTTTCGTAAGTTCATTTGCTAAATGAAAGTATGGAACTCATTAAGTTGAGTTTAGTAAATTCATTTGGACTAAGTGAATCCATGAAATTATGGAACTCATTAAGTTGAGTTTAGTACTTCAACCAAATTAAGACGTCTCTATCGGATGATCGGGAATCCCTCAGAGGAGGTAACCTACACTTCAACTAAATTAAAAGGTCTCTATTGGAAGATCGGGAACCCCTCGGAGGAGGTAACCTACGAACTAAATTAAAACGTCTCTATCGGAAGATCGGGAACCCCTCGGAGGAGGTAACCTACGGTTAACTAAATTAATATGTCTCTATTGGAAGATCGGGAACCCCTCGGAGGAGGTAACCTACGGTTTAACGAGTTTTCCCACGGTCTAAATGAAACTATGGAACTCATTAAGTTGAGTTTAGTAAGTTCGTTTAATTAAAACGTCTCTATCGGAAGATCGGGAACCCCTCGGAGGAGGTAACCTACGGTTGCTTAGTAAAATGTCTCTATTGGAAGATTGGGAACCCTCGGAGGAGGTAACCTACGGTTGCTAACAAGTTTAAAACGTCTCTATTGGAAGATCGGGAACCCTCGGAGGAGGTAACCTACGGTTGCTAACGATAAAACGTCTCTATTGGAAAATCGGGAACCCTCGGAGGAGGTAACCTACGGTTGCTAACGAGGTTTTTTGTCTCTATTGGAAAATCGGGAACCCCTCGGAGGAGGTAACCTACGGTTGCTAACGAGGCCATCTCTATTGGAAGATCGGGAACCCTCGACACAAAACTAAAATTGCAACTAAATTAAGACGTCTCTATCGGATGATCGGGAATCCCTCGGAGAAGGTAACCTACGGTTGCTAACGAGGCTTCCCACGGTCTAAATGAAATTATGGAACTCATTAATTAACCTACGGTTGCTAACGAGGCTTCCCACGGTCTAAATGAAATTATGGAACTCATTAAGTAACCTACGGTTGCTAACGAGGCTTCCCACGGTTTAAATGAAATTATGGAACTCATTAAGTTGGGTTTCGAGGCTTCCCACGGTTTAAATGAAATTATGGAACTCATTAAGTTGGGTTTGATAAATTCATTCAGGCTTCCCACGGTTTAAATGAAATTATGGAACTCATTAAGTTGGGTTTGATAAGTTCATTTTGCTCATTAAGTTGGACAACTTCAACTAAATTAATACGTCTCTATTGGAAGATCGGGAACCCCTCGGAGGAGGTAAATACGGTTGCTAACGAGGCTTCCCACGGTCTAAATGAAATTATGGAACTCATTAAGTTGAGTTTCGTAAGTTCATTTGCTAAATGAAAGTATGGAACTCATTAAGTTGAGTTTAGTAAATTCATTTGGACTAAGTGAATCCATGAAATGGAACTCATTAAGTTGAGTTTAGTAAATTCATTTGGACTAAGTGAATCCAATAGAAAATAGTTGTGTCAGAACGAGGGAACCGTAGGATCCTAACTGGTGTCGCTCTAATCAACTTTAACATGCCCCCAGAAAATTTAAAGAACTTCAACCATAGGGCCACCTGATTTGACAACATAACTTGACACACTAGAAAAATAAAACTCGTCGCGGCAAGGAGGTTGGAGCTAGCATGGTGGGCATCACGGCCATCGTCATCAATAGCAAAACCTATCTTCCCCAGCTAAGCCAATATTTCTTCCTTAGATATAAACAACAAAGCAATAGGAATTTGAGGTTGCTTGCTTATGCAACATAAATCCTCATCATATCTTTAGGCCTTTGTATACCCCTGCTATACAATATATGCTCTAACTCTTCTTAAGATTTCGAGGTTATCGTCCGTCACAACCTAAACCCACACATCTTCCTGGCTATTTATGTGATAGTTATACAAGAATGTAATCCCTAACGAATAAAATTGGTAGGATGAAACACCTAAATATTTCTCATCAAAACTGAAGCCAAACATTATGATAGCTTGGGAAGTCACCGAGGTTCCCCTATGGATCCATGACATCCCCTAGTTCTTCCTCCTTTGGACTCTATATTCCAAATTTGAACCAATCCCCTTTCACTCCCCTTTCACACATCTACGTCCGATCTCATTTAAAAGTCCTATCCTCTTAAATTCCTTGAAGATAATATCTTCTAATTTTTATCGAGAGTCTTTTTAGGTAACTTTTTTCATTTAAGATGTAATTAACTATAGAGGCTTGCGCTTATAGGAAGCATGTCTCTATAAACCCTATTTAATTTTTTATATTAAATAGGGGAACTTGTCGGCAAATACAAAGGTTTCACAGACCAAACAAATGTCATATATTCCTTAGTTTATTTGATCGAGCGTTATCCTTAAGTTTTGTGTTTATCCTTCGGAATAGATATAAGATTTGAGGTACAACTCTCATTCATTTAAACTATGAAAAATAAGGGGTCAGTTTGATTTCATATTTTTCTAACACTAAATATATATGTAAATTAAAACGTCCTTCTGAAGTGGGCGATGTGATTTTAGTTCCGCTGACCGATAACTTTTTACTGGCAATTCTCCAACCCAAAATAACGTTGATAGCTTCTAGCGACTCCGCTGGGGATAAGCTTTTCTCTCCATACAAATAGAGAAATCTTGTCTTCACACATCAATAATGTGTTCATGTCCCTCTTGGACCAAATTACCCTTCTTCCATTGGCATACTTTACCCGTTTCTGTCTTGGGAAAGTATGGTTATATCTTTGGACTTCAGGACTAGCTGTTCAACCATCATTGAATAGAGGGGTTCAGAAGGCATTTAAGGACTCTTTAAATTTTCATGTGGGGTCGGACCCCTAATAGGTGTGTTAGTGGACTAGTTCCACCTGGTCATTGTGTGCCACTAAATGGGTCCTGCACTGGGTCCTAAAATACTTCACATCTCCCTTCCAAATTTGATTTGATACTTTGCAAATCAGGTTGTGCTGCGTGCACTTTGAAATTTTCTTACATTATTTAAGTTTAACACCACTTGGTTTTTCTTAAACAAAATTTTAAAATACCCATAAATTAGGACCCGCCCAGTCTACAGATCAACCTCTACTTTCCGTGCTTGCACTAAAAGATATGAGGTTTTTGGCCATATAACTAATCCTGAAACTTTCTATTTTCAAGCCTGCTGCAATGGCCTACCCAACGCTGACTTTTTTCTGCAACCTGCCAACGAGCCACGAAGCCTGTAATCTCACTCCTACCATAAAATTCAGAGTCGGATTTGAAGATCTCGAAGTCAACCTCGGGAAAGTCCCGTTTGTAGTCATGAAGGTTGCCGGAGAAAAAATACCAGAACAGTCTGCAGAATCCAACCTAAACTACCTTCAAGACTTCCCTGCTTGCAAGAAGTCTAAAACTACTGCCGCCACGACACCCACCAAACCTGCTAGCCCTGCTGCTGCTTATGGGAAAGAAGTAGTGATTATTAATGATCTGACTGAGCGATTAACTGTCCCACCACCCGTGTTTGAAATCAGATAAAGTTCAAGGACTGTACCACTGACCTAAACCCAAAAATGGAACCTTAACAGAATGGTTCAGAGGGCCATCAAAGTTTAGGCTCTTAAGGAGACACCCGTTGAGGAGGATCCTCATCAAGTTGAAGAAGTGTTACGGAAATTTATCTACTCCTACGAGGGAGTAGATTCTATCTTCTGACGGATACCGATGAATACGAGGGTATCCAGAAAATTGCCGCCGCTTTACCACCACTTCATGGACATGGTGAGGAAGGAAAGAAATTCACTCTTGTCACCCGAGTTAGTGCAGTTTTCAAAAGGCTAGCTACCAAAGAAGGATGTTTAGTTAGCAAGTTACTGAACGAGTGGGAGATACAATTTCCCCTCGCATGAAGAAGGAGATTTTGAAGGATGTGAAGTCCGCCAGACAGTCTCACAAGATAAGTAAAGTGACACCTACTCGCATCCCCATTTGGTTCCGCTTAGAGAACAGAGTTGATACCGCAGTGATTACTACTGATTATATCGCCTAGAGGACCGCAGGCCGTCGACCGGTTAAGTCAAGATTGGGTCCAAAAATCTTTCCCATAACCCATTATGGATATATTCCTACAATTCCAAAGGCAAAGACAAGACGATTACTTGGCACTGTAGCCGGTCTACACCATGGGGAGCATACTTTCCGTTGACATACTGTTGTTTCTACTAAGACACTTTGTCCTGAGACATCATCGTCGAAAAAGAAAAAGATATGGGTACCCAAGGTCGCTGCACTGATATATTCCGGTGAGCCCGCGGGACAAAAACAATAAATGAAACCATGGTCTGAAATATCTGACATCGTCGCAACAATAGCTAGCGAGATGATGGAGCAAGTAGAGGATGTCCATCTGGGTCCTCCAGAACTTAAAGTGATCAAGGAATCAAAAATTCAAGAGAAAGTTGAGAAACTCTTGATCGAGATTTTTGAATTAGCTCGTGAACACGGAGTTTCTGTCGATAACGATGATGAAATTTTTTATTACAATGATTACTTGGAGGAAGATTTCATGGATGTCCATGTAATTGAAACCAGAGCCGCCACATCTGCGGCGAGGATTAACCTCATACCAAAGAGAACGCCGTAGTTGAGCTGCATAGGGCTGTCCTCCTAAGATATGAGCAAGTTAGTCTACTGGAGAAAAGAATAGAAGAGATGACCTCAAGGGCAATCACAAGCGCTGCAATTGGCTTCTCTATAGATCAATAGGGCGGAGATCATACACATCACAGATGAAAGAAGAGAGGTTGCTTTAGCAAACATATACGAGCAACATAGAAAGGATTCTCCATCAGGTGCTATACGAAAAAAGGAATTTAAAAAAATGGTTGAACAAGTGCGGGACACTTTAACCTAATTTAAGGGTGGTGCATTGGTTCTAAAGGGTAGACCTTACCCAGAGGAATTTGATGTTGTGCCTTTCCCCAAGAGTTTTGTGGCCTCAAACTTCAAGATATTTGATGGGACTGGAAATCTCATACTGCATATAGCACATTTTCGAGCTAGCTGTGGCAACACGAGAAATAGTGAAGCTCTACTCTTCTAGCAGCTCGTCAGCAGCTTGTCAGAAATTGCTTCGACTGGTATGCTGACTTGCCCAATGGGTCAGTTAAAACATTTTCTAAGTTGGAACAATTATTTGTGGAGAGATTTGCCGGGGCACAACACCATGTGTCTATTAGAGAGCTCATAATGGAAAAATAAAAGCCTAGCGAAACTTTGGTGGACTATATTTTGAGGTGGAGAAAACTTAGCATAAAATGTGAACCTCAGTTACAAGAACATCATGTGGTTGAAATTCTACTCAAGAGCATTCATGGGCCAGTAGCTTTCATGCTCAAGAGACTCACCATCAAATCCTCCGAGAAGCTACTCAGTAAAGCCAGGAGTCTTCAAGAAGAAATCAAGCACATGGAGCCGCACTAAAAGGCCAAGGTGACTAGAGTGTTAAAAAAGAGATCAGGAGTAGTAGCAACCTTCGACAAAAGAAAGCAGCCGATGGAGATATATGCAAAAGAGCCTCACTAGTCTTTGTCACAGTATGCTCAGAAACAGAGTAGTCAATCTAACCAGCGACCGCCTCAAGAGGGATCACCTCGAGCAGAGGATACAAAAATGTTCCTATCAGAATGACGCAAAATGGTGAATTTTTTCAAAGATGAAGCTATACCTAAAATATTCAGAAGTCTGATGAAAAAGCCGGAGTTCAAACTACCAGATTCTAAGAAGCCCGAATAGGTGGATATAAAGAATGAATCTAATTATTGCCCATACCACTGATTGCTTGGGCACACTATAGTAAAATGCTTCGTCTTTAAAGAATGGCTCGAGAGGAACCTTAAAGAAGAGAACATAACAATCCCAAAGGAATATTTATGAACCTGAAAATGGTTCCATAAAAATGATTTTGGCTAAGCCAATCTCCTCAATCGATCTGTATACTGGAATAGATCGATGGAGTACAACTTGGGATGAACTTAAGAGGGTCCTCAATTAAATACAGGATCCATCAAAACAATCTTCTGCATATACTAGAGAAGAATAATGGAATGAGTTATGGAGAAAATCATCCAAGAAAATACTAAACAAGATCTAGTCTGCATCAAGACAAGCCTCCATTCGAGTCCGCTGCATACGAAGCCCGAGATGAAGGTTTCGTTAGGAGAGCCATCATTGTCAAGAACAAAGAAGAAGAACAAAAACGTCACTACAAAGATTGATAGCACAGGGTGGTAGGATAGGGGCCGCCTCTACAAGATTAGTTGTTTCGGATTCGGGGAAGAAAACCCTCGAACCCTTGACTTTGTATGATTATATTTTTGTCCCTCTGGGGTCTTATTAATATAATAATTGTGATTTCGGCTACGTTTTAACTGTTTCTGGTGATAACATAACTGATTAAGACAAATCTAACATCGATCTTGATCCCCAAAATGATCTTCAAGTTGTACTCAAGTCTGATGAACTCATTGTCAAGTCCAAAGAAGACATCAATGATACTGTTTACAACAACACCGATAACGAGGAGCCAATTCTCAAGCATCACAGTACACCGCTTACCATCAACTTAGAACTTTTTGATGAAGAGGAGGAGACACCGAAAGATTCAACAATGATATCTCAATAAGAAGAAATCACAGAAGTTAACTTAAGGAGCAGAAAGGTGTTACCACCAAGAACAGCTGCAATAGATAAAGGAAAGCAGATAATGACCCGAGAAGAGATACCTCCACCTCCACCAGTGAAAGAAACACATGATTAAGACAAAATCAAAGGATCATACAAGTAGACTACAATGTGCAAGCTCATCTTAGAAAGTTTTCAGCCCGACTAAGTATCTACGATGCTCCGATCCTGTCAAAGGAGATGAGAGTGTCTCTGGTTATAGCTTTGCATAACCCACAAATTTACTTAGCTCAGTTGGCCAGCATGTCCTCAGATGTAGTTTGTTCATTGAAAGAACAACCTGGGGTAACCTTCACAGATGAAGACTTGTTACTCGGTATTGCCGACCACAATCGTCCACTCTACATCTCCGTAAACATCGGTAGATTTGTGTTGTCCAGAGTATTAGTAGATCCTGGAGCATCACTTAACTTGATGAGCCTACGAACATTGGCCTTTTTGGATATTGAAGCTTAAGAGCTTACTACCGATAAAATTATGTTAAGAGGATTCAACCAAAAGGGAGAAAGAGCCCTTGAATCAATTACATTACTTATGAAGCTTGGAGAACTTGTGACCACCGTTAAATTTGATATTATCGATGCTAAGACCTCTTTTAACGCTCTGCTACTTATGAAGGTCAGAGAACTCGTAACAACCGTTAAATTTCATATCATCGACGCCGAGACCTCTTTAACGCTCTATTAGGGTCGACCATGGATTCATGAGCACAATATGGTTCCATCATCTCTACACCAATGCATCAAATACTGTAAAGATGATCAAGAAAATTGCATCAAAGGAGACCTACAACCTTTTTCAGTGCATGAAGTTGGTATCCACGAAGATGCTGCCTACTACGCGCCTCCAACATTGACTATCTTCTCTTCTGAAGTTATCACAAACAAAGATAAAGATTCAGAAGAATTACAAGGAGGAGGCCATTCAACTCCGCTTCAACAATCTTCCACCACTCCCTTACAATGAGTTGGTGGAGGTTCTTTTAGTTCTCGCACCCGAGGTCGAGGTCGGGGATGTGGACGAGGAAGGATCAATTTAATTGTTGAATGGATTAGGCCAACCATCAACGTTGGTGATGAAGACAGTTCTGAAGACTAGTTAATGATGACAAGATGGAAGAGACCTTAGTATAAGATACCATAGAAGATACAGAGCGAAGTGAATATGAAACAATGTATGATCAGACAAACCACTATGTGAATGCTATGACCCTTACTCTGATTCTCCCTCAAAAGGTTGAGGGTTTAGAGGTCATGAAAGTCCGTAGTGTTGGTTCAAAGCCGATCAAATTTTACAGTACTTCTACCTCTACTGAGCATGAAAATCATGTAAATTTGGATGATGATCCTAATGAATTAATGGAATTGCCTTTTGGTTACTTGTCGCCATGTGTTCAAAAGTTAATTCAACAAGTACATTTACGAAAATAAATGCCAAAAGATAAATTTCAACTTTTAAAAAAATTATGAAATGGTAAAATTCAAGCTCCAAATTCAAAAGAATGTCTCGAATTTGGTACAGTTGGACAAGTCTATGATTCTGAATTTTGCATGATTGTTACTGGTGAGTCAGTGGAGGATTGCCTCGATATAGAAGATGACTCTAATGATCAACCAATAGAAGATGCTCTCTAAGAATTTGAGGAAATTAAATCTACCGTTGATAAATTGAAAAAGATTAACCTCGGGACTGAAGAACAACCCCGACCGATATTTATAAGTTCTCTACTCAATGATAAAGAATCTGCAAAATTGATCAACCTATTAACAGAATTTAAAGATTTCTTTGCATGGAGCTACAATGAAATGCTAGGATTGTCCGCAGAAGTTGCGGTCCATAAACTCAGTGTGGACAAGAATATAACCTCAGTAAAACAATATCCTAGGAGAATGCGCCTCGAAATAAAGCAACAAGTCATCGTCGAGGTGAAGAAATTAATAGACGCCAACTTTGTGAAAGAAGAGCAATACCCCACGTGTTTAGCTAACATTGTACCTGTTAAGATGAAAAATGGACAGATCCATGTTTGTGTTGTTTTCAAAGATTTGAACAAGGCATGTCCAAAAGACGAATTTCCACTACCCATACCAGAGATGAAGGTGGATATCGCTTCAACATATGAAATTTTCTCCTTCATGGAAGGTTTGTCTGGATATAACCATATTAAGATGGCTCCCAAGGGTGCATCACTTACAACCTTCAGAACTCTGATTGGAATTTTCTGCTACACAGTGATGTCGTTCGACCTAAAGAACACTGTAGCCACATATCTGCGCGCAATGCGAAGATTTTGGAAGACCTCATTCATAACCAAGTAGATTGCTACATGGATGATTTGGTCATCAAAAGTAAACAAATAATAGACCATTTGTACGATTTGAGGATCGTGTTTGAACGGTTACTACGATATAACCTTAAAATGAATCTCTTAAAGTGTGCCTTTGGCATTACCTCCAGGAAATTTCTAGGATTCGTTGTCCGTCATCGTGGAATCAAGATCAACCCAGAAAAAAATAAAGCTATCTTGTAAATGCCTCCTCCTAAAACCTTAAAACAACCATGTTCCTTCCAGGGAAAGTTGGCATATCTGAGATGCTTTATTTCTAATCTCTCATGTAGGTGTCATCCTTTCTCGGCTTTACTTAAAAAGGATGCCAAATTTATTTGGAAAGAGAAATGTCAGCTGGCCTTCGAGGATGTTAAACAATATTTAATGACACCTCCTGTCTTGGCAGCCCCTATCCCAGGGAAACATTTGATACTTTATACCGCGACCTTAGATGACTCTCTTGGAGCCCTCTTATCCCGAATCAATGATGAGGGTAAAGAAAATGCACTCTACTACTTGAGTCGTTGCCTAATACCAATAAAAATTAGGTATCCACCTATTTAGAAACATTGTCTGGCTTTAATTTTCACCGCTCAAAAGCTTAGACATTACATGCTTTCTTATAAGATTACCCTAATCTCAAAAGTTAATCCGTTGCAATATCTGATGACCCGATCAACACTCTCTGGATGTCTAGCATGAAAGTCAGTGATCTTATTGCAATTTGATATAACTTTTGTTGCCCTCCGTGCTATCAAGGGACAGATACTTGCAGTCTTTCTCGCTGCACACCCACTGCCAGTTGGGTCCTCTCTCAACGACGAGTTACCAGACGAGCAAATACTATAAATGGAATTCTCCAGTGCGCAATGGTGGGAGATGTACTTTGATAGTGCTTCATCAGCCAGAAAAGACAAAGGATCGGGAACAGTTATATCAGGCAAAGCAGGGAACGGTTTGATCATTATCACACCAGTCAAGGGTATGTTGAGGTTCTCATACCAACTGACAGAGTCGTGCACCAACAATGAAGCAGAATATGAGGCTTTAATCACCGGATTAAGAATGACAATCTCAATAGATATAACAAACATTGTCATCTATGGAAACTCCCAACTTGTCATCCAGCAAGTCGCCAGACAATACAGAATTTTGAAACCAAGGTTAGCAGAGTACCATCTGTACACGATGAAGCTCCTGGAGCAGATTCCTGATGTAACTTTTTACCGGATTCCTAAGGGAGATAATGCCCATGCCAACACTCTAGTAAAACTTGCTAAGGAAATGGCATGTACCCCAGAGTATTCCATAGAAATCACAGTGCAAGGAAGACGAGTCTTGTCTCAAATTGACCTCAAAACTCTACACAAGCTCAGAAAAGAAGAAGCAACAAATACAGTTGTAAAAATCAATGAAGATTGGTGCAAGCCATTAATAGAATATTTGCATACTGGAAAGCTGCCAGAAGATAAATCTGAAGCACACCATATAACAAGAAGGGTCATGTTTTATGCCCTGGTGGGAAATGTTCTCTATAGAAGATCATTCGACCAGATGTGGCTACGGTGTTTGAGAAGAGCCCAAGAACACAATATTTTCAAAGAAGTACATGTCGGATTGTGTGGCGCTCACCAGTCAGGGCTGAAAATGAAAATAAAGATCAAAAGACTCGGGTATTATTGGCTAGCAATGATATCCGACTGCATGGATACAGCCAAAAAATGTCACCAATGCCAAGTGCATGGGGTGGTCTTACACCAACCTCCAAATGCGCTACACTCAACTGTTGCCTCATGGTCATTCAAGTGTTGGGGCAAGGACATAATAGGTCCGATAGACCCTCCATCTTCCAAAGGACACAGGTTTATACTTACCGTTACAGATTACTTCACCAAATGGGCAGAGGAAGTACCGTTACGTGAGGTTACAACACAACACATCCTTCAATTTTTCAAAAGCCAAATTATATACCATTTTGGAGTACTGCGAATAATAATTTCCGACAATTGGATAGCTTTCAGAAGCACAAAGATAAAAAATTTTGTCAAAAGTCATGTGATAGATTGGAGATACTCTATGATTTACTATCATAGAGCAAATGTCTGGTTGAAGCCTTAAACAAAACATTGGTAGAGATTTTAAAGAAAACACTGGATGAAAATAAAAGGGATTGTCACAAAAAATCAATAGAAGCCTTATGGGCCTACCGAATGATTTTCAGGACTCTCACTTACTGTACACCCTATATGCTCGTGTACGTGTCCGAGGTCGTGCTACCGCTAGAAATCCAGACACCATCTCTTAGTGTTGCTATTGCCAACCAACTCAGAAGAGAAGAAAGTGCAAAAATGACACTTGAAGTACTAGAAAATCTTGAGGGAAAATGACTTGAACCACAACAACATTTGGAGCTTTACGAGGCAAAGATGGTACAAGCCCATGGCAAATTGGTCCGCTGACATTCAAAGTTGGTGACCTCGTACTTGTGCTCAAAAGGCCTATTCTTGCATGCCGCAAAACAGGTGGAAAATTCTAGCCAACTTGGGAGGGACCATTTGTCGTTGAAAAAGTCTACACACGAGGAGCCTACGAATTAGTGGACTTCCAAGGCGAAAGATCCATGTTACCAATAAATGGATCAAATCTGAAACCTATTACGCAACTTGAGGTCGCTTGTCTTCGCTTTCTTTGAAACTTTGATTGTTTTGGGGTTATCTATGTGGCCAAATGTTTATGACCGAGTCCAAATTTTGTAATCAACCTCAATATAATGAAAATTTTGAGAAAAAAAATTTTAAACTTCAAATTTTCTCCTTTCCACCTTTGAGTATAATGTTCCACAAAAATTTAAACAAAATTCATATATAAGTAAACAATTCATTTCACTAAAATAAGCTAAAATTCACTTCAATAAATACTTTATTTTGTTCTTGTTCATGCCATGTTTCGGCCCACTGACGTTTTTCTTATCGTCTGTAGAAAATTATCAGGACAGAGGCTTATTTTTGCTTCCAAGGATGGCTGGAGCCTCACACTAAATGAGGAGATGGCGCCGTAGGGTGGTACCATAGACTTCAACATGGACTTTAACAAGGTCGACATGGACTACAGAGGTCCTCTCATGAATGTAGTCTGCTGTAGGGAGAAAGAGGGATTTCCTTCACTACTGAGGGTGACCGCCAAAGACAATGCTTCACACAAAGGCAAGAACGTGATAATAGAGCAGGATCTGATGGAAGGGCCCAGCCGTCTGCCCTCCATGGTGGCTACACCAGTTGGAGGCTTAGTAGCCGCCAATAACGAACGACTGCAGGTGCTTCGCTTCGCCAAGACGCAACGCAGGAACTCCAACTGCAAGAAGAAGAGGGCTTCTCTACGAGAAGAACACAGACGTTAGAGAGAGAAAAACAACTTACTCACCCTATTCCTGAGGGGCATATTTATGATCCATACATGAAAGAAACTTTTGTCAGCCTACCTACCATAGATAAAGAACCAGGGTTCGTGACAGAGTCAGAGACACCTTCAGCTTCAGATGTTTTATGCAAGGGTTGCCCGACGTGCAATGCTGAGATACCTGTAGGGACATCAGCTACAGAGGCATTTGTAGAATGCCAGGATTGCAATGTTCTACATTTACAACTCTTTAGTACATTGGAAGAGTATACCTCCAGCACCGATGGGTCTCAGACTTTAGATTTTATGATGGATGAGCCATACGTCCCACTAGGGACAGATCAGTATGCACCGTGGAGCCTAAGGTCGTACATCCTGCTAGATGTCGAGTCTCGTGTTCTAGATCAGCCAGCGCCAGTTTGGGTTTCTGCCGATGTTCAGAGGGAGGAACGCCCGCGAAAACTACTGACTCCTAGTACGAAGAAGTACTACAAAATAAGCAAAGTAACTAAAAGAGAATTTGAATTTTACGAAGAACTCCAAGGAAGAATCATCAACATACTGGAAGGCCTAGAGCTGTATATCAGGATTTTTTTTAGAGTGACAAAAGAAGCATTCTCAACTGCATCTTTGATTTGAGGGATAGAGGCCGAGCAGGCCTTCTCATGGAAAGAACGTACTCTGAGCCGAAGAAACGAATGACAGGAAAAAAAAGAATCACCATTCAGTGCGGCTGCTGTTATAATTTTACAAACGAGAGGCAGAGAAATCTGTCATGGATCCCTAAACATGACCAGGTAGATCCACTACCTCCTATAATAAAGTGGATGATCAAGAGAATGGTCAGATGGAGCATACTGTCAGCTATCTGCATCCCAAACAGCTACATCATGAACATATATGACGAGGGAGACTGCATACCTCCTCACATTTATCATCATGATTTTGCAAGACCCTTCTGCATGGTCTCATTTCTAAGCAAGAGCAATATATTATTTGGGAAAGAGATTGACATTGTCGGCCTTAGCAAGTTCAAAGGAACTGTAGAGATTCCACTGCCAGTTGGTTCAATTTCAGTTCTGAAAGGAAATGGGGCAGATGTCGCCAAATATTGAATTCCAGGGGTACGACACTGTAGGGTGTCTGTGACCTTCTATAGGATGGATGATAACAAAACACCATATGAATTTCAACCAGACCCAGAACTAGAAGAGTGACTGTCATACGAGCTATGAGAGGGTTGTACCTCTAAGTACATGCAAAGGGAACTTTTGTCCTAGAGCATGGCTCAGAAGGTCTGCTTGATCAGGAGCTCGTCGTACCTGATACAGAGGGTCAGATGGTTCACTTTCCTTTTTCATAACTACATGATATGTATCTGATATACCGAGCCTACAATGTATTCATGGCATGAGATGATCTGGATGTACTTCAATATAGACTATATGTTGCACCTTTTTGAGGTGTTAACCTGTGTTTGATTTGTGACATCTTGATAAGAGCAGATAAATGAAAATTTCTCTCAGAAATGTGCCTTATTATCAGTTGCCTTTTTGTGCGATGGATGGAAGCCACGAACCACGCGTTGGTTCATAATTTCAATGAACGAAGAACGAAACAACAAAACTTTAACAATAAATAAATTTAAATATTTTTTTTATAAACAACAAAAGATATTTTTTTTGAAAATCAACCAATTAAAATTAAAATTTTAAAGGCATATTTTTGAAAAATCAAAAGTGATAAAAACAAGAAGAAAACAAAATGAATATGTTGAGTGGATTCTCTCGTTTTTGGAGTTTCTTACTCTTTATGCGCGCAACACAACCATCTTTATCTGCATTAAATTTCTTCACATCCCAGTAGAATTTCACAATCTGCACAAAACCCCACAAAACTCTACAAATCTTCTTCAACAAAATCAACCTTTTCACATGCAACATTTCTGCAAATTCAACATCACAGACTTGCTAAACTATTTTCATATGACTCTCGGAGTCAGTACCCAAATTTTGACTCCCCATATTTGAGATTGGTATAAGACCCCCTTTAATGGAGCATGACATCATATCCTTAATCTTCGAGGTCGATCCCCGACTTCGGACTCTCTTTTCAAAAATGATAACTAAAATTCAATTCTCATTTCCAAATCAGTACCTAAATTCTGATTCCTTCACATATTTTTATGTTCTATTCAAATATTGCCTACAAATTCACATGTGTGAATCTACATATTTTCTACATAATGACACATATTTTCTTGTTACCTCTTGAGTTGGATGTAAGACCTTGTGCTTTCCTTCTCAATAAAGCACATATATTCTCTTGTCACCGCTTGGGTTGGAAGTGAGTCCTAGTGTTTTCTTTCATATCGTGACGCACATATTTTCTTGTTACCTCTTAAGTTCGATGTGAGTCCTATTGCTTTCCTTCTCAATGTAGCACATATATTGTCTTGTCACTGCTTGGGTTGGATGTGAGTCCTAGTGCTTTCCTTCCTAATGTGATGCACACATATTTTCTTGTTACCTCTTGAGTTGGATGTGAGTCCCAGTGCTTTCCTTCTCAATTNAGTAACAGATAAGCAAATTGAACTTCGTTGTTGTGATTAAAGTATTGCTTTTCTAAAATCTTAGTTCATAGTGCTAATCTTACACCTTGTGTGATCGATATCTAGGACTCCATTAGAGCCCTAAATTACTTGAGCGATACGTATACTTGCATTGATAAGTGTGGCTTTACAATTATTGAATATTTATTACGTCCATATTTATCTTATTTTTTTAAGCATATATAAAGTCGCGGTCATATGGCATGATGGCAAAGATATTTTGGCTTAGACTAAAAAATGGGATGAAATCTCTTAATTTAGGGAACCATTGGTCCATAGCACACCTTGGCTAGTTTAGGTTGGTTTAGGCTGGTCACTAGGGTGTACTTGGTGGCTGTAGTGTCATTAATTTGGTCATTTGGGCATGGTTAAGTTAATCTTGGTGCATGGGTTCAATTTTGGTCAAATTGGCTTGAAGTTGGGTTTGGGTTAAGCTAGCCATAGAATTGAGCTTTATTGATTGATCAATTTGGTGTAAATGATTTTCATGAAGGGTTTAAAAAATATTTGGGGTGATTTTGGATTGATTTGGAGGTTCAATTTGAGGGATTTTGGGCATGTGGTCAATTTAAGGGTGTTGGGTTAAACTTGAGCTGAGGTTGGGCTCGAGTTGGGTTAAGTTCAAATTGATGGTTGAAAATGGTCTAGAGGAATATTATGAATAGTTCTCAACATCAATTGGGTGTCAATTTTGAGGTTTGGGCATTCAATTAGGTAACATTTGGACACATGACCAAATTGGGGCAAATTTGTGGATTTTGAATTTGGGTTAAAATTGAGTGAAATTGAAGCTTGATCAAGGTCAATTGAGGGTTCAATTTGATGTGTGGGAATGTTTCAAAGAGTTTATGATGCATAATTAGGGCAATTGGATAGGTTTGGGGGTTCAATTTAGTGAGATTTTGATTTTGGGACAAATTGGGGCTTTTTGATTTGGGTTGAAATTTGACTTAAATGTGGGTCAACTAGACTTATATTTGGTTTGAATAGAGTTTATTCATGATTAATTTGAGTTTAGAATTGAAATTAGGGGAGATTGGGGTCAAACTGATGGACATTTGGGGTGAGTTTGGGGAAATTGGGCACTTAAGGGCAATTTGGGGCTTTTGGTCAAAATATGTCAAATTGGTCAAATTTCCTTTAATGATAGGGTCAAATTAGGTTTGGAGACATTTTAAATGATTTTGGAGGTTTTGGGAAAGTTTGGGCCACCAAGGGCATTTTGTTAATTTTGGCCAAATAACGGGTATTTTGGTAATTTTGAAAATTTTTGGTGGTTTTGGGCAATTTGGGTAGTTTGAAATGATTTGAAATGATTTTTGAACGAAGTTAGGTATCTTGGGTGAAATTGGGAATTTTGGCCAAACTTAGGGTTTGGGGGCGTTTAGGTAATTTGGGTAGATTTGTGGGGCAAAAGGTTAAGCTGTATATTTTGGTAAAATTGGGGTGCCAATCATCTTATGTGAGCCATGGACCAATGGAATCCCCATTTAGGTCCTCTATGCACTGGTTCAAGCTAAACCCCAGTCTAGGGCTAGTGGGTCTAGGGGACCATCTATAAGAGTCTCCCAAAGGATCAAGGGATCAAAGTCAACAAATTTTGGGTTTAGGGCTATGAGTGAAAGTGAGTGAAACTGAGTGAAAGTGAATGAACTAGCTCCAGACCAACACCCAGGGTCAACCTTAAGGCTAAGCAGTTCTATGGGGACTCACCTTGAGCTCCCCCATATTGATCCCACCTACTAAATGCTAGAGGTTAGGACCAATATGTGGAACTTCAAGTTGAGCAAAAAATGGTTTAGAGTTTCTAATGGTGAGAGTTCCTTTTCTAGTCTTCTAGGAATAGTCAACAGAAAAGTTCTATGGCTAGACCCTAAGCTACTAAAGAGGAAAAACTAAACCTCACCCAAAAGTGAGGTCAACACAACTCCTCTTTTCTCTCCAATAAAATATCCTAATTAATCTATAAGAGAGGCGTTGATGGCATGGCTATGGGAAGCATGTAGGAGTCTCTCTAGTGCACTGGAAGGAAGGTTGGAAGAAGTCTCTTCAATCCAATCCTAGTACTTCTTTTATAATTTTCCAAAAGGTCTCTTGGTGTATCTTCAAAATGTGTCCACATTCAATGAATCTTCCAAGAATCTCCTCCTTTTAAAAGTTAATTGAATGTATTTTCGTGCCCATTAACTATTTCTCACTTTTTCACCAGGGGTTGCTTCAAACACCTCTTTAAAAAATTGTTGAAATTCATTGAATCATCAAGTAACTACTTCTGTCGCTTATGCAAGAGGTATTTGACGCTTAGGCGCGGCCTTCTCGGTATTTAAAATAAAGTTTCAACCCTTCTAAATTTTTAATAAAAGAAATTAAAGTATTGAAAATAATGATATATATCCTTTACTTAAAAAGATAATAATAGTTTTGAAAATTACTTTTAATAAAAGAAATTTAAGTATTGAAAATAAAAGTCTAACCCTTCTAAATTTTTCGAAAATACAATTTCTCTTACTAAAGATAGTTACACAATATTTATCATTTTTACACCTAAAATTTTTAACTTTAAGTTTTTCTTCATTACTATAGGTTTCAACTAAATTCTCTTACACATTTATATATTCAAAATTTTACTTCCCTAATCTAACTTCATATACATAATCATTCATTTTTTTCAAATCAAAATCAAATTTACTTGTAATACATTTGAGAACAAATAAACTTCAAGTTTTAGAAAATTTTTCATCCCCACAAACTTAATTTTTTAATAAGGAAAAACATTTTAGCATCATATTTATATAGACAGAAATGGAAACTAAAAATAACATGCTTACAAAAATTTTTACATCTTAAATAGCCAAGTTCATAAATTAGAAATAGTATTAAAAATTAATTGATCAAATTTTATTTTAATTTAAACATATAGAGATTCATTAGACTTCTATGCAGTGGAGGATAACATAAAAGCAAACAAACACACTAATAAAAATTCACAGTTGCAACAAAAAGAAAATACCTGGTAGTAAATCAAAAATTTTAAACATGAAGTTCTTAAGTGATAGTTATTAATATTCTAAACCTTCCTAAATTCAGTATTAAGTTCAATAGACTAACTAAATACACTAGACAACACAATTATCATGATTACCACCACAAAAACAAAATATAACCACTCACAATAACATAAATACATCACAACAGCGTCTAACAAAAAAAAACACAAATAATAGTAGCTATCTCAACAAGTACAACACAAAACAAAACAACAATACAGTATAACTGTACCACATAAAGTTCACACAAATAATAAAAAAAATTAAATTAGTCAATTTAATCCTCTTCTTCTCGTCATCATCATCACTATCATTTCTATCCCAAAGGGTCGTAGACTAATATGATGGATATCGTAGATATGAAGGGAAAACTACACTTTAGTGTACTCTCATAAGGTTTTCCAAAGATGAGTGAAATTTCTCCTCATAATCAATATGTCTTCTCATATAACCATTCATATGATCAACAAAATTCTTTAAATCTACTTTGTCTGCAGTATAATTGATGTTATCTAACATCCTTTGCAATAAATGTGACTACGAATTAGAACCAGAAGTCTGACCTTGTGATGTGGATACACGTGAGGTCTTCTAGAAAATCCTTCTCTCCAGCCAAAGATTGAGTCTTATTATTAACACCTCACATTAACACTTGTAATGGGCTCTAGAGGCTGCATTATCTCTTCCAAGCTATTGAATCTAATACCTGCCTGCTCACCTAAGTAAAAGATCAAGGATGAAAATCCCAAACCTGCAGTAGTAGCAGCGCAGCAGAATTGGTAATAGTCTCATAAATTAGAGATCCAATGTCAATCTTCTTGAACTGCTGAATTCAATAATTAAAAGTAGCTCTATCTCGAGTAACTTCGCTGAGGTGGTTTGTTGGTAGTAGATGAGCAAAAATAAAGTAGTGTCATGCCTTCGATGTGGCATCTCACTTTGACGCAGGTAAGTTGACCCTTCCTTCTTTTGTGATTTTCCACAGTCCTCTTCCACCGGTCAATGATGATATGATCTAGTCCAACTTCTCCTCATTCGGACTATAATTTGAATAAAAACACAACATACTAGGGGGGCAACTGGTAGAAGAGATTCATTACCTCAGGGGAGAAAGACACTAATTTTCCTCAAACCATGACTTGATCTTCTTTAGCTTCAAAGAGATTAGCATAAAGCTCCCGAACAACAGAAATTAAGGCCACAACAGAAAAACAACAAAATTGTTCCCACTATCAGTGAACAATTACATCTTCCACTGCTCCACCAGGACTTTTAAAACATCTACCAGGAATTAGTTTTCTCAGCTGCAGTGTGTCGCTATACCCATCCTGACCTCTCGTGCTAACAACCTTGCTCGAATCGAAGTGGGACATTTTTTTACTCCTCTTCAATCTTGGGACCATTTCTAAAAATTACATAAAATTCATAATAAATCCTAAATTCAACTCTAAATCACTAAATTCAACTCTAAATCACTAAATTCAACTTCTAAAAGAATAAATTATCATTTCTATGTATTTTCAGTATTTTTTTTTTCAAATTTTCACCATGAATAGAGATTTTCAGTAAATCCATAATGTATTCAAAATACATGGTGAAAAAAAAAATTTACATAGAAGTGAAGTTCTTACCTCAAGAAGATCAAATTTAACAAATTTGTCTTAAATTTACGAAGAAATTTCCACTTTAGAGGAAGCCCTAACTCTCAAAATCAAGAAAACTAGAGGAAGAAGACAAAGTCGGCGCAAAAATGGAGATTTTCAGCTCAAATTTTCACTTTTAATCATTTGTGAATTGGTTTAAGTGAACCAGCACTTAAGCGCGACAAGTTCAGTGCCTCTTACCTCTCAGGTTGTCCAGTGCTTAATGGAGGGGTCTTGTCGCTTAGGCGCCAATGCACAAATTTTGATATTTTTTATTTTATGTGAAATGCATATCTAGCATAAGTCCACCACCCCCTAAATGTTCTTAAAAATTTTTATTAACGATTTTCTTCCCCTTCAACTCTCCTCTTTCTAAAATTCACCAATATTAACTAATTCAATTCAACATAAAATAACACAAAATTTTACACACAAAATGACACTTATATTATATCACAAACAAATACAAACATTTGTGATACATAATTTTTCAGTACTAAGAGTCTTGGATGAGATAATTCTTAAGCACAAACACTAAAAAACTTAACCCTAAAAACACATAAAACAAACTTAACACTGACAAACAAACAACTAACACAAATAAACATTAAACTTAGAACTTAATTCCACTCTCCTTCCGGTGGAACAAGTTATGGCCTTTCATTAGCTTCTCCTTGGGCATTTGAAATATAAATCTAATAGAACGGATAGTGATGAAGAACTCAGGTTGAGTCTTCTTCAATCCATTTATTTTTCAAGTACATAGCCTTGTCTGCTTCTTCAATAAAACTTGTTTGGCTAAATTGTATCTTAAGTTGCCATCCAATATGCTCCAAATGTGCATTAACTTCCATTACTTTCACTTCAATTGAACTCACATCAGCCTCAATTTTTGTGATTTTCTCCCTTATTCCTTTTATACTAATGGTTAGGAAACCGTTGTATAATTCTTGCACACTTTGACTAATGAGCTTTTTCTTCATAGCTTCCTCCTATTTCTGTATACCAATCTCCCAAGATGACATTTTTCCAAGATCTTTCACTCTTCACTTAGATTTTAAGGTTAAAATTGAAGTGGGGGTGAGAATTCACTTCATTCCCTTCTGATTTTAGGCATTAGACCAAGCCTTCTCAAACCACTAAACTACGTTAAAACCCACTAAACCACGTTTAAATCTTCTAGAAATGTAATTTAGCATGATTATTTAATTGCCACACTTAAGTGTTGAATGTTGGCGCTTAATCGTCAGTGTTTAATTTAGCACAGGTCAATTTAACGTCCAAATACTTATTCTAACATGTCTAAGTCATCTATAAGGTCTTAGAATCATTACTAAATCATTATATATTCAAAATACTACCAAAATTTTTTTATTGAAAGACAACAACATAACATTCAAAACTGAAACACACAAATAACTATGGATTGCCTCTGATAAAGCGCTTGGTTTAACGTTGTCAGCTCGACTTAACCAGTACTTATTCTACTTGACCAAACAACATAAGATCATTTAATTTAAGTTGATCCCATAAAAAGTAGGGTTTTAGTTTGTGACCATTCACTTTGAATATTTTCTCAAATTTAGGATCTTTGATATCCAAAACTCCATAGGGATAAACTTTTATCACAAAAAATGGGCCCATCCACCTAAACTTAAATTTGCCTAAAAAATATGCTCTTTCTTAATAACTTTGCAACACTTTGACCATCAAATCAAGGTAAAGATACAGGTTTTACTCATTTGGATACATTGTTTACTGCTAACAATATATATAAATGTCTGAAAGATGGTATAAATGGTTCTATGAAATATAATCCCCAAACATCAAATATTAAACTTTCAACACATAATTGAGGGACATCTCATTTCTCCTAGAAACATTGCTTACTCATTGGCATCGATCACAAGTGTTGATATAAGCATTAACATCTCTAAAAATTGTAGGCCAATAAAATCCAGATTGTAAAATTTTGTATGTTATTTTATCAACACCAAAATGTCCCCCTAAATCAAAATTGTGACATTTTTGGATAATTTCATAGGTTTATTCTAAAGGCACACATCTTTAAATAATTAGATCCTTTACTTTTTTATATAAAAATGGGTCATCCTAAAAATAAGTCTTAGCTTCAGTTAAAAATTTCCTCTTCTATCGGTATGTCATTCCATAGGGTATAATATCACTAACAATAAAGTTCACAATGTCGGTATACCATGAAGCTTGTCAGTCATTAATACTGAACAATTCTTCATCTGGAAAATATTCATTAATTTTTTTTTCAAAACAGAGTGGTTTTCTAATTCAAACCTGGAAAGATGATCAACAATTTGATTCTCAGCTCCCTTCCTATCTACTATCCTAATTTTAAATTTTTATAAAAGAATAATCCATCGTATCAGTCTTGGTTTTTCTAATTCATGCCTGTAAAGATGATCAACAATTTCATTCTAAGCTCCCTTCCTATCTACTATCTCAAAATCAAATTCTTATAAAAGATGAATCTATCGTATCAGTCTTGGTTTTGCATCCTTCATTTTCATTAAATATTTAATAGGAGAATGATCAGTATGCACAACACATTAGTTCCAATTAATTATGATATTAATTTATCAAAAGCATATACTATTGCTAATAACTATTTCTTAGTTGTGGTTGTCGGCACTTAAAATTTGAGGAGTTGCCCGTTGGAAGCTGTGATGTCGGCTGGGAATCTTGTCAAAAATTTCATGCATATATCTTTTTTGGTTGCTTTCCCTTATCAATTGTTGTCACTATCCCAGACTTGTTTTCGAATATCCTAGTTGTCCTGGACTTCTCAGCCTTCTCATGAGAATCCATATGCTTGACTTCTTCTTGAAGATTGCTAGCTTGTTGAGTAGCTTCTCGAAGGATTTAATGGTGAGTCCTTTGAGCATGAAAGCTACTGGCCCATGAATGCTCTTGAGAAAAATCTCAATCGCATGATGTTCCTATAGTTAAGGCTCACATTTCATGCTAAGGTTTCTCCACCTCAAATATAATCCACTAAAGTCTCGTTAGGCTTTTGCTTTCCTATCACGAGACCTCAATAGAAGCATGATGTTGTGCTCCAGCAAATCTCTTCACGAACAACTGTTCTAACTCAAAGAATGTTCTCACTAATCTGTTGGGAAACTCAGCATACCAATCAAATGCTATCTCTGATAAGCTATTGACAAACTGATAAAAAAACAATGCTTCATTACCTCCGGTATTGCCGTAACTGGCTAAAAAATGTGCTATATGTTGTCTTGAATTTCCAGTCCCATGAAATATCTTAAAGTATGGTGACACAAAACCTTTAGGGTAAGGTATGGCATCAAACTCCTCTTAGTAGGGTCTACCCATTAAAACCAATGCACCACCCTTAGATTTGACTAAGGCCTCTCAAACTTGTTCGACCATTTATTTAAATTCCCTCTCTGGTATGACGCTTTGGCAGAGTCCTTTTATTGATCATCTCTATTAGCTGAGGCAACTTCCCTCCTCTCATCTATGATTTTTATAATCTCTAGTTGGTTGACTTCTGGAAAGGCTAACTGGTGTGGTTTAGACTGTCCCTGAGCTGCAGCCATAGCAGTCATGACAGTGACCATCTCTTCCATTCTTTTCTCCATTTGGCTGATTTGCTCATCCCTCAGGAAGACAGCCCTACACAGCTCATCTACGACATTTCCTTCAGTAAGAGGTTGGGCGTCACGCGCAGATGTAGTGGCTCTGGTTTCAATGACATGAATATCCATGCAATCTACATCGAGGTAGTCTTTTAAGTCAAAATCTTCATTTTCATCATCAACAGAAACTCCATGTTCTTGGGCTAACTCAGAAATCTCGATCCTGAGCTTCTCAACCTTTTCTTCAATTATTCATCCTTGTATCATCTTGAGATCTGGAGGACTCTACTGGACATCTACTACACAGTCATGATCGAGCATAGTAGAGAAAGAAATAAGAGCATAAAAGGGGAAGGAGGATACCTTGCTCGAGACTTTTACAAATATTAGAAGGAAAAGCCATAGAACCTCGAAACCCCAACACACAAAGAACTAGTCAAGGAGAAATTTCGGCAGAACCCCCCCTCTTGAAAATTTTTACTAACCCAAAAACCCCTCCAGATGGAGCTTTTATAGGAAAAAAGGAAGGTGCTCAAGAGAGTCTTCGTGAGGGAGCCATGGAGCTCTCTATTGCATGCGGCTTGAGGAGGACAGAGGAGCAGGCATATCATAGAAGATATGATTGCGTATGGGGTGTATGGGGACTGGGTTGCGCGTGCAATCGCGATAAGGGTGAGAGAGGAGCTTCAGACAAGGGTTTCGTGAATGACATAGGAAGGGGCGAATGGCGTAAGCGAAGGAATTAGGAATTTAGGGAGAGTGGAGAAAGGGTTACATATAATAATGATAATAATAATAATAATAATAATAATAATAATAATAATAATAATAATAATAATAATAATAATAGTAATAATTAATAATAATAATAATAATAATAATAATAATAATAATAATAATAATAATAATAAT